>VOPJ01007027.1:0-40867 GCA_014673585.1 Semibalanus balanoides | reverse complement strand
GTTCTTGCAGACTTCTGCTTGTAATATCGACTGTGTCCCTTCTTCCTGTCCACAGTTCTGAAACGTCGACTGTGTTCCCACCGGCAGGTCACACTCGCCAGGGCCTCAAATGCCGGCTGTGTAAGATGAACGTTCACGGAGACTGTCAGAGCGGCGTGCCGCGCTGTCAACCCAAGACGCGTCTGCTGCGCCGACAGAAGTCCACCTCCGAGTTAGAGACACGCTTCATTGAGGGAGCTGAGGATCCCAGTGAGTAGCCCATTCAGCCAATCAGAGGCGTCCGTCGGAATAGGCTTGGTGCTGGGAACTGCTACCCGTCTGTGAGGAGGCAGCTGCTGTGTCCGCGATCAACTGACAAGTGATCAACTGATTTCTAGTGCAATGGAAGAGATATTCTAAATATTTCAAGAATGGGAGACGTGCATGTAGACATGCTACACAAAATGGAATATTATCGTCTGAAATACCTTAGTTCGTAACGCCTACAAAGGAGTAATCATTTTACATTAATTAAGCTAGAAAATGATAATTATTAAATTTTGTTCGGCATCATTTGTTGTCAGTAACTAGGAAGCTTTTAGAAATCGAGAGGCTTGGCAACTCGCCACTCGACGAAGAACGGTTAAGAGAAGCTCTGATGAATGTGTTGGAATGCATTCTTTGCAGCTGAGTTTCGGGCTGCAAAGGGCGATGAATATAAAATCATTATTCAAATATAAAGCAGGTTGAACTATGCTGAGATGAAGGAAATGTTTTGAAAACCGACTGCAGACCTTTGGAAAATGATTTTAAGTGAGATATCAGAAGCAAGGATAAGCGTGTTTTTGCGATAAAGTAAATGGAAAGAGATGACGATAATTTGGTGAAAAGGCAAATATTTCAAGCTGATAATAAAACTGGCCAGCTCTTGCTGGGTTTCGCTAGACGAATGGGACAGAGTTTATAAGTAGGTATACAAATATATAAGGGACATAGTTTTGTCAGTATCCAACCTTCGAAGGCCTTTCAAATGGGCGGCTTGCCTCGGCCCTTGTATGAGCTAACCCCCGACACCGTCACTGTCGCCTCCTCAACTTGTCTCCTATGCCTGGACATAACCCCGTCCCTGTGGCTCAGACACGCCATTGTGTGGCTGTGGGTTCTGACCCGGTCACCATGGCCCAGACCGGTGTGCCGTGCGGCGGGGAGGACGTCGATAGCTGCCCAGTCCGGTCTGTCTCCGGTCGATAACCTGAGGCCACAGCAGGACCGGAGGCCGGAGCACACCTGTTACGCTCGTGTTCGCCCAGCGTGCACCCTCCCAGTCACGTCGTCCAATCTGGGGTCACGCAGGAATGATTTGTTGCAGGCAACGATCTGAGCTGCAAAGGAAGGGCGCTGGCTGCATGTCGGTTATTTGAGACTTGAAAGAAGCACAAAGGGTGATGGATCAAGATAGAGCGCGATCAGCAGCATTGTGTTGAAATGTTTTGAGTAAAATTTCGAGTCAATGCGATGGCTATTGCCCCTTTGATCCATTAGCGTTTAGTTTTATTGGTGATAAGATGATGACGCTTTGCAGACTTTCGGAATGCTGCTTTACCACGGTCACGATTGCAAGAGGATTGTGTTTGTTCGCTTTATACCATATAGCTCACGTGATGCTTCGTTCCTATGCCAATCAAACTGTGGCTAGGTGTGCACCTATCTGAAGATGTATGCTGTGTGGTGGCACAGTATACATCTCAGGGTCTTCGTTAATGAACTGCGACACAGTTTACCAGCAGTGGTTCGATCTGTCACTCCCGGATTCTCTCATCTGGATGTACTCACAACTTGTACGGTTTTTATCTGCTTGATCGCGGCAACAATTGGCTTAATTTGCTCATGCTGCGAAGTTATGCGATTGTATTATAACAACAATTATCACAAACCTAGTGAATCTATGACACTACCAATAGCCGAAACAAATAAAACTGTAATACGTCGCTTGTACGTTGCTTTCAGTCACGTTTGTCGCTCATCATCGCGTTATCATTCCAGCATTAAGATTGTGTTGCATATTTGTCAATTTAGGTTTACTATTTGTGTTGAATGTTATCGCATGTAACTGCTAATCCTAAGTATCAATGTTTGTTCTGTATTTTATCTTTTGTCTTCACCTATGACTTGTTTTACTGTGACATCATCATTTGGTCGAGGTCATATCTGCCACGTCATATTGGCCCGGTTCGTGATGGGTCTAGAAGCAATCTCCAGACAGTGATTCTGAGTTGAGAGACCTATCAGCGCGTGTCTGTTCTTCTATCCCATCAGCAGGAGCGGAGGCCACTGACCCCGTCTACGATCTTCTGAAGCAGGCGGCCGCCAAGCGCAAGGAGTCGTCGCTTCCACCGCCCACCCCAGTCATCAGAGGTACTCACATTCACTGGCACCTGACGTGGACACCGCCTTATTTTGTATTTGTATTGATATTTGCGACTTCAGCATGACCATCTCCACAACTTATGAGGGTTACTCTACGGCCCATTGGTCATACACAGAAAAGACACAACTTTTACATGTAAAAGAAGAGATGCAACCGTCATAAAACACACAGTGGATGAGACCGATGTGTAGTTTGAAAACCATGATAATAAGAATGCAAAGAAAAAAGGAAAGAAAAAAAATAATGAAATACAAATTAAAATTGTAAAATTAATGAGTAAATGGTATTTAAATCGTCAGTGTTCTCAACTGGCGAACCGCCGTGCGCACACCGTCTCACTGCCCGCAAGCACCGCCATTTACAGTGCGTACACCCTGGTAGCCAATGGTAAGTGCTCCCACCACCACCCCGCCTTTTTACCCCCCTAACTATTTGGGATCCGCTTGCTTAGACGCTTCCTCTCCTGCGCAGGGTTTACTTGCACCTCACCCTTCCCTCCCCAGTTAATGTGAAAACTACCCTCACGTCTTCCTCTCCGTTGACAGATAATGTCCTCATATTGTATTATCAGTTCAGGGGTTCTGTCTTGTCTTATTCTCACTAAGAACATCAGCTATCACACCGTTATATAAATAGTGTCAGCATACCTCTGACCCCAATACGGTTAGGGGGGCATGGTGACTAGATGCTTTTCTCACATGTAGTCCTTCCTCTACCGAAAGAAGCCTATTCTCATTCCATCCTTCCTAGTATATAAGCCAGTTTCACGCTTTTCTCTAATGCAGAAGCTTTCACGCCTAATCGTCATAGGGGGATGTATCTCATGTTACTATCCCTACTACTTTGAAGTTTGAAGTATATTCACGCTTACCTGCTCAGTTTAATTCAGTTTTGTGACGTTTATTCTCCTTATTATGGATAAGCCAAGTAAACATCTCTCTCCGTTGTAAAGAGTGTAACCTGTTTCCTGTCAGAAACAGCCCGCTTGGGGTGCTTAGTACACTCAAAGACTTGTTTGGAAACTAACATAGTTCTCGATAGTTTTATTTTACAAGACTAATGTGTGGGTGGTATGTCTAGAATGGTGAGTCAAAGGTGATAACGCTGGATGATAACGTATGGTCTAAAACTACTTGTCTCGAACACAGGTCATTGAGCAACTACTGCACGCTAATTGTTTATATGTTATCTTTTATAAATCCTATTTTAGTGGATATCACCTTGACTCATTGACTTTCTGCACGAAAAACAAGTTTCACTCCTTGTACATCAACACAAAGGAGTGTCAATCTGCTATTTTTGACGTATATGTTTGACCGTAAATTTTTACTGACGATCATCTGATAAAAATATAAAAGTATGCATACAATATCGCAATCCTGCATAAAAATAACCTGGCAGCCGCTGGAGCCTCCTGGGCATAGTTTTCAATGGGTGCCTAAGCCCCAAGCCCAGCCCAGCCGAAGCCCAAGCCCAGACCACCAAGCCAGAACACCAAGCCCAGACCTAGATCAGACCCATTCAAATTCATAATATTGAGGCCCATGCCCGGTCCAGCCCGTTCATTGCAGATCATTATTTTCACACAATTTGCAACCATTATCCTAACATTTTTACTTGCATCTATTAACGAGAAATAATATCACGTACCAGTGTATTGTTGTGGCTTTTGACTCATCGAACACTTTTCGGTCAGCATTGTCATATTGGATCAGACTTTGGATCGGACATGATTTGGGATTTTTATATCTTTTACCTCTGCTAGGTATGTACTTACCATGATTTATTGTTCTCATAAAATTGTCAAAATTTATTGTTTGAGTGTCCTATATCATTTATTAACATATTTACCTGGTTAAACATCTGGTTGACAAGTAAAAAAATCACGGCTGGCGACATGACTCAAAAATTGTCATACCCATGCCCACCCAGTACCCATAAAAAGTCGAAAAATGCATACCCATTCCAGACGATCGGAAGAATTGAGTGGGTAACCATGGGTGCACCGGATCCATTGCAAACACTGCTCCTTTGCACCGCTGGTGATTTGTGCTGTCACTGTGTCTGTGACCTGACCTGGCATGGGATTGACACCACATTGTACCAGCATGTGGCCCAGGAATGTATTCCAAGATACTCAAAGTTTTAAGTTGCTATCGCGACGTATGTCTTATATCACCGAAAAAGCTAGGGGTAGCGAACCCCCTCCTCCAGCGCCTCGTGGGCTAAACAGTGAAAGGAGAGTTAAGAAGAACAACTATTGCGATTAAAAATAAACACACAATTTATTACTGCAACATAAATGTTTTTTTTGTAAATGAGTACCTATATTAGGTATGCACATTTACAAATAGAATAGAGCTAACTTGGATCTCAAATTAAGGGAGATAAAAAGCGAGAGCACACAATTTAACAAAACTATGTACAGGATTTATAGATTAGGTTCCACATAAATGATAATCCTTATTATTTTTTCATCTTCTTTTGATTTTGGTTACACGAAGTGTGCCTACTCACATCGGTCATGCGGAGTTATTGAAAATGGTATTAAGAACATATTTTCGAAATTTAGCCATTACTTCATTTCTCTAGATTCACTCTAGTTGCTGATATATTCCTAAGGTTTCAAGATAATATGGAATAAAAAAAATTATCGGTGAGCTCCAGAGAGTGGGGGTCGGTGGGCTCCAGCTACTAGAAGCATTGCTCTAACGTTTGCACTGCTAGCATGTATCGTTAGCGCTGGCTAACACCCGTGTGCGCTGATAACAGCTGCCGAACAGAGCCTCGGTTTCCATTAAACACTGTTCGTATGGGAGTTGTATTGTCTTAGGTGCGCCATTCTAGATAGCTGTTTTACTTTACTTATAGTGGCGATCGTTTATGGATATTGAAACAAAACAATATGCAAAACAGAATATAAGTAAAAATAAACTAAATGGGCTCCAGACGTGAAATTTATCGTATCCAATAATCAAACCAATAGCTTCTTATAGTAATACACATATATTTAACGTTCCAAAAGAGAAGGCACACTGCCCTTAAGCACATTGCTATTTGTTATTATAAGTTCATCTATTTTAGCATTACCTGTCACTTACATAACAGTTGATAATTAATGACCTGCTAAGTTTGATGTTCTTTGTATTCTGCCATTCAGATATGCGTCCGTTTTCAGGCCTTTATTACGTAAACAACATTTTGTTCGATACTGGTTGTATGAACTGGTCTGCTTCTGTCTATTAAATTGATTTATTTTTCTTTGTTTCAGATAATCGTTCCAGCATTAGAGTGGCAATATCAAACAGACTTCCCTTTAGGAAAGCAATATCTCACGACCGTAAATCAGCATTTTCTCTTTCGTACAATGTCATACACAAAACCTGTCATTTTGTTTAGACCATTTTGTGGGTCGAGGTAGCTAGCCTGTGTCGATTTTCTGTTTTCAGTTTACATCTGTATTTTAGCTTATGAAATACCTACATGTGAGCAAAATATCTGTATAATGCGTGTTGTTCGTATCGTTCGCCACAGTAATGTGCTGTTTAGTATATGTGTACAATGTGCAGGTACTGTTTTACACTTGGTCTGTTTCTCTTGCGCCGCAAGAAGACACACTACGCCTGCATATGCTATTTTTAGCTTATTTACCCAAATCATTCATAATCCACTAACAGTCCCACTTGTGGCTTCAAATATCCTGAATGTCTTACTTATACGCTGCCTGCTTTGTTTTGCTCAGTCAGCCTATTGAAATATGCCTTGATCTATTGTATATGTGTATTTAGAAATGGTTCCACGAGTTTGCACAGTTTTAAATGTCATAACATCGCTATTATATTTAACACTTTGCGATTACACTACATAAAATAGTTTTCCTTGGGTGCTATTAAGTCTCATAGATAGAAGTATAAATAAACGTAACACTATTTTTCCAAATTCATAGCACAGAAGCCAAGCATAAAACGGTTTGGATGTTTCGAGAAAGTAATTGGTTTCATAAAGCTTACTTAGGATGAGTTGAATGCGTTTTTGATTTTTCTTCTTTTTTTACCTTACGTTCATAAGTCATTTTACACACGATTCGATACCACTTGATCCTTCCGGTACGGTGTTCCCGATTTTAGTTTTAAGCTGTAAAAGTAAGATCCATCGTCGAGTTTTAAAGCTCTATTTGAGGCAAGCAAAATGCCAATAGGTATCAATACAATTAACATATCTCCTGCGCTCCTTCAGAGTTGTCTTTCACATCAAAGGCAGAAACACCGCGCAAATAAATGGTGCTGGTCTGTTGTTTGTTACTTACTAACCGTTTTCACGATGGATTATTTTGAGCGAAATGTTTCAAAACATTTGAAAATGTTTTAAAATGTTTTAGTAGTATCCGTTTTCACGCTGGACTAATTTGCGAGAAATGTTTTAGCTCTCGCCCAACGGCCCCGTAGGGCGAGGGTTAAAACATTTTTTCCCGCAAATTAGTCTATCGTGAAAACGGCTACTACTAAAACATTTTTAAAAACTTTAAAATGTTTTAGTAGTAGCCGTTTTCACGATGGACTAATTTGCGAGAAAAAAATGTTTTAAAGCATTTTAAAATGTTTTAAAACATTTCACGCAAAATAACCCATCGTGCAAACGACTACAAAGTGATCGTCGTGAAACTTTAGGAAGTAAACATCACTCTGGGCGGTGAAACCCAGAACGCAACTGAAAAGCGCCCAACGTGTGTTGCATATTTTCTCAATGCGGAGACAAATATGCATGTAATGCTAGTACCTGACTGAAACTACCACTCATCATTGGAAAATGTTCGCTTGATCGGATACCGTCGTCATACAAGCCCTGTAACTGCCCCAACATGACCTAATGTCTGACCTGCAGCTGACCCTAACGCCGGTCGTCGATGTCTCTGCCTGTTTTGGTGTCGTTTGGCGGTGTTAGCTTGCGATGAAGGCTCGTGTGGCTTCATGTGTATCGCTCGGAACCCGTCTACCCTTGTACCGATCCACAGTAGACACGCTCAAAACCTGTCCATACTTGTGTAAACGATCCACAGTAGACATTGCTCGAAACCCGTCCACCTATAAACGATTCACAGTAGACATTGCTCGAAACCCGTCCACCTTTGTAAATGATCCACAGACATCGTTCGGAATCCGCCTATCCTTGTAAACGATCCACAGTAGACATCGCACAGAACCCATCCACCTTTGTAACGATCCACAGTAGACATTGTTCGGAACCCATCCACCTTTGTAAACGATCTACAGTAGACATCGCTCGGAACCCACCTATCCGTGGTAATGGTCTTATCCGTGAACTGATGGGTTCTATGTAAAGCTGGGGAATGCAGTATGGACGAACCCCCTGCGCTGCTCACCACACCTGCCTGACATTTGAAGGCTTAAATGGGCGATCCCGGAATGTGCTGCATTCTGGAGGAGCGTAACTCAGCAGATCACAGTATCATAGCGTATGATAGAAGTGGATTATAGTATTTGTGCCACTATGATTAACAATATTTATATCCCTTATTATTACAATACGGTTGTCGACCATTTTACCCAACACGGTCATGCCTGGATAATTCGTGTTTATTTCGTATAATTCCTACTCATGTGCGTTGTCTGTATGACAGTTTTATGATGACAGCCACAGACGCGGCACGTGTCTGACAGTTTGACTCTGACACCCACAGACGCGGTGCGTGTCTGACGCGCTCTCTGACTCTGACTCTGACAACCACGCCGTGTCTGTTACAGAGCATGACAGTGATCCGAATGGCGTGCCGCTGACCAGGCCGGCAGACGGAGCCGGGTTCAGAGCCAACAATCATGGGTGAGCACATCACACGTGCACTCGGAAATAAACGCTGTGTACATCACATGGTTCGAATTAAATTCAGTCAAGTTCAAATAAAAAATTAAGTCAGAGTTAAATTAAAAAGGCTACAATTAATTTAAGTGTGAACTATTTTAATTTGAGCTTGACTTATTTGAATTTGAATTTAAATTATTTTAATTTGAACTTGACTGATTTAATTTGAAGTTTAAAAGGTGTAATTCTTTTATGAATGCTGTACTGGTCTTTGCACGATTGCGTTTGATGCGAATAAAAACAAACAGCAGTTTTCTGCTTATTCATGTTGCTAGTGGTATCACATAAGCGAGATTGATGCAACAACGTTAGGTTTCGAAATGTTTGAAGAGATACAAATTATTCCAAATATTTGTATTATAGTATTTCTAACCTTTGTGACGAAAAATATTTGCTTTCACGTTTTCGTGAGAATAGTGTCAACATAGACAAGTATTTCTCACGTGTTCCATGCAAAAAGCAAGTTCCGGACAGAGGCTGTCAAGTGTCGATTGATCCTATATTGTCTATTCCTCAAAAGAAGGCTGACATATAAGTGCAATCGAGACCGGACATTGAAGCTGGTATTATATCGCTAATGCCCAATTTCCAGCTCATCGAACGACCTGCAGGCGTCGTCAGCGTCCTCCTCATCCCAGCTGTCGCGGCGCCAGGGCTCGACGCCGCGAACCCTCAACCCCCCTCCGGCCTCGCTGGGCAGAGGCTCTTCCTCGTCCTCAGGTAAGTCAGCCCTACCCCAGCGGCGGGGGGAGGGGGGGGGGCAGCTAACCTCTGGTACAGCCTGCCAGCGCTCCTGTCCACAGGCGCCAAGGAAGCCCGTCACAGACCAGCTGACACGTCCTTCAGCGGAGTTCAAATGACGAGAAGCTGTGCTGCCGAGTTATGAAGTGCTTCGGCGGGACATGAATTTGTAATCAGTGCTTCGGTTCCAGGAAGTGGACTGCCGAGTAGAATAATGCACTGCATACAAAGGGTTTCGATGAGTGAGCAGTGACTGATAGTGACTGCTAGGGCACTGCTAGGGCACTGCTAGGGCACTGCTAGGACAGTGACTGCTAGGGCACTGCTAGGGCAGTGAGTGACGTCATCACGAACACATCCACTTCACTGCGGTCAGGCATGAGCGATGCCACCATTGGGGGCAAGTTATGAGGAAACTGTGCTGCATTGCAATTTCAAGAGCCTCGACTTGCACAACGACACTTTGGAAGCAGATGAACAAGCCCCTTGGCGTCGCATGGGCCTCACTATTCAACGGATGCCCATTAGAGGAGTAACACTTATAGGACGTGACGCCCTCAGCGGCACTGTTTGCAGACGGTGGCCGTAACAGTGTTGCCGTAACAGTGTTGCCTCACAGTGTTGCCCAAGGCCTAACATTGATCCAACTACAAGACAGCGAACCCGATAGGTGGATAGGTCGATAGGTGTTTTTTGTTTTTCACTGCGTAGTTAGTTTGCATCAACAAACTAATTACGGGTATACTTAAGCCGGCCGCACACTGCGCCATTCGGTTGCGATATCGCCGCGATTCCACCAGCGACACGGCCAAAAAAAAACATGGCCAAATAAGTCGTATTTCCTAATGTAATTAACTTAGTTTGGAGTTGCAGTACGACACCCAGATGTCAAAACAAAATTTTGAGGATTGGTCCAATCCCTGGGATGTGTCCGCGAAAGAATCGCGGCGTTATCGCGGCCGAATGGCCGAGTGTGCGGCCGGCTTTAGTGAATAGTAATCATGCTGTGAATAATGATGATCAGTTCAAGCTGTAGATCAAGTTTATTCTGTCCCATGTCACGGCGCATTCTCGAAATAACTCTCACATTTATGCTTTTGTAGCGCGCGTTAGACACCCGAAGTTGGCGTGCCACACATGTTAACAGGTGTTTATACCTTGCAGATCGGGTGCGGCGTGTTGTTGTGTTTCGTGACGATGACGGGAGCGTTGACGGGGCCAGTTCTGACGCTAGAGCCCAGTCCAACAAGTCGTGCAACGGTGATAAAATAAACCTATATCGACAGCCTTAACTCTTTTACCCTCAACTATTTACAAATAAAGCCGTAGTGAATGTCCCAAATAAATACTGTTAGATACTAACGGATAGGACTGGGACCAGTTGTGACTCATTTAGCGCTAACGTTTTTTTATAAAAATTTAGTCGTGTGTTCGTGTGGTGTCAATAATCAACGGAAGGCATTATATTTAACAAGACATAGACATTATGTTATACGTGGAACCTGCGTGATGCTAGATTTAAATGGCCGGTACAAAAAAGGCTGTGAGGTTGAAAATGCGATATCATGCTCGAAAGTTTGTCCTGAAATTACATTACCATAATCTGTATCTGCTCTACAAATTATCCAAAATTCGGCAAAACTTAAGCATCAAACCCCAAAACTGTAATTTTAATTATCAAACTCTGCACCATATATATACACAAAGGTCCTATGATTTCCTGATAAGCTATCAACTAAATATTATCACTGCTTTGTCAGCAAAACTTGTCACTTAAATGTCACCATTTCTCGCAAAACTGCAGTTGAATGTAGATTTACTCGTCTTTCGGAAGGATCTCAATGCACTGGTATGCGGTTATAATGAACACATATAGTATGCAGAGATTTTGCTCCGCATAAGAGTTGTCTTAAACAAATTGCTGCCTTCTACAACTGCTTATGTGTAGCTTATGTTTGAATACCTCTGTTAGGCAAACTCGACATGATCCCAATAATGGCGTAATGCTAAACTGAAGTGGTGATTGTTTGAAGATTTAGAAGTCGGACCCCATAATGCCGCTGATATGTGGTACCCTAATGATTCGTGTGGCTAAAATTGAAGACTATTGTGATGTGAATGCTAATTCTAACTCATTAGCATCATGGCTTTAGTTAAGTTAAATCAAGATAGAACATTTATATATCAATTATGTATGACCCTACTTAACCAGGCACCGTATTATGTCCGTCCAGCTTCCTCAGACGGGCATACGTATTGCATCGAATCAGCGCCGCCACAGCCCAGCGCAAGTGGTGACAATGCAGCCTGGCGAGTTTTCTCGCTATAGCAGGCGGCGGCAGCCATGACAACCGAGCGATGGCTTTCGTTTTATATTTGATGACGCTAGGAAGTCAGACAGATGTTTTGTTCCAGATTGCGCTTCCTATGTGCTTAGACAGTAAGAACTAATCATTTTAGCAACTGTCGGCGCAATTGTTAAAATTGGCAATACATTATGACGAAGACACGACTGAGTGCCTGTCATACAGCTGCGGGGTGTGATGTGTTGTCAGCTGGTGTCAAAATGTGACAACAGCCTGTTCGGTGTCGACTTCCAGCTCTCTCACATTGACCTGTCATGCAGTCAGCTGTTCGGCTCAGCTGTAGATCCACTGATAGACGAATACATAGTACCGCTCCTCTGCTGACATGTGTCGCGGTACCATCGCTCTCAAATTGTCCGCTTAAATTTACCACAGAACTGAAAGCCAGCAAAATAAAAATATCAGATAGTAAGCGTGATACCTTCGAAATGTTATACAAAATGATCAAATGTTCAGTACGATAAGCATGTGTTAGAAAGCATAAACAATTGGTGTGACTTCTACTGAATCATGGCATAACTCTCACCACTCATGAATCAACTGAATCACCGAGTCTTGAGCGGCTTGGTGACCTGATGGATGTCACCTGTCCGTCACCAACCGCGGTCCGGTTCGGTCTGTAGGCAGGGATCACTCGCAAGACCGGCTCCGGCAGCGTGCCGACTTTGCTGCCCTCCGGACGGTGTCCGTCAATGGGATGCAGAAGGTCGTTCGTGTCACCCATTCAAGTAGGCGCGCGCCGCCAACCGCGTCACCGTGCTGTACTTACACACACAGACACACACACACACACACACACACACACACACACACACACACACACACACACACACACACCGATAGAGAGAAAGATGAGCATGCCGCCACGTGAACCGGCCACTTGTAGTGAATAGCTCTGTCACACCGCTGCTGTGCCTCGACTGGGGGTCGCGCCTCAAATCCTGGCAGCTCTCTGCGTCTAGTTTTGTAAGATAGCTTTTATCAGCACAACTGTGCGTAGATTTGGTATGCTATGTGTGGCTGATGACGTTTAGTTTTCGTCGATACCTCACAGCAGTGCGGTGGATAAAGTTACTAGTGGGTAAAGTGCAATTATGTTCTTCTCCAACTAGCCGCAGAGTGTTGTTACTGGAGAATCAAGCGCGGGAACTCGCTACACCTCACTTGTAGTGCTTTGAAAGGGTTTGGCCAGCCCGTGTATGTAGTGCGCTGCTGTGGCGTCGTAAAAACGCTCTGTTGCACCGTTTGTATCGCTTTCAAACGCACATGTGCACATACATCAGAGATAACACAGAAAGATAAAAACGTACAATATTATATTATAGCAGCTGAAAACTGCTTATGCCATCAGTCCTGCAATGTCGCCTGAAAACAACTTAGAGATGTCTCTTACAAGCTTCACGCTTATAGAATAGGAAGCAGAAGCACTGCCTTCCATTGTGCTGTGGCATGCCATGCGCCACTGTTGCCTCTGTACTGTATGCATGAGTCCATGTTAGGTAGTCATTTGTATGTTCTTCAACATGTTGTTAGCAGTGTTATGATCCTGATGTATGGTCGTGTTGGTACTATCTGTATATGAATAACTTTCAACTTTAATCCTAAGTTTATAGTTCGTAGTTGTGTTTCTTTAAAATCGTTATCACTATTGGCTGATCAAAAGTTCATTTACGCTAGTTTATATTCAGATGTGTTTGTTTGAGCTCATTTTGATTCGACTAGAAGGAATGTTAGTTAACCCACTGATTTGCTATTACATTGATGCTAAATCATAATTTCTGAAGTGTCAATGTGAACTTAGTATGCATACTTGATTCGTAGGACATCCAGCAATGGCTATATGCTCGTGCCCTGTTTTCAGCGCCTGCCGAAATGGCAACAAGCAACCCTTTTGATTTCTCACCGAAAGCCGTAGAAAACCGCCGCCAGAAATCGGAGGTTAAAGAAAAAAGTCCTGCGCGAGACTTTTTCAGGTCATTTAGCTTGCGACGCAAGACATCCAAGCAGAAATCTGGGCGGGAGCCGGTTGCCTATGACCCGAACGGTAGATGTCATCCGCTGTGGTGAACTGCGTGTGTGTGCTGTGGTGTGTTGCGGTGGAGCTGCTCTGGTGCCCTTCCCGGCCACCGACGGGCACACAGACGCCGTTTGACCTGCTCTAACCGTATGCCGTGACCCGCAGTGTGTGCCGTGCCGTGACCCCGTGACCCGTGCCCCGTGGCCCCGTGACCTGTGTGACCTGTGACCCCAACCACCTCTTGTGTGCCTTGACCCGCAGTTGACTGACTCCACCCCGCACCCCATGACCTAACCCAGCCGCCATGACCTGACCGTGACCTGTCCGTGACCTGGCTGTGACCTGGTCGTGACCGGGCGTTTCATCGACTCCTCTGACCTTGACCTGTGACCCCGGCAGCGCCGCACAGCCCGCGCCGCGGCAAGCTCAGCTTGCGTATGAAGAGTTTTTCGCTGGACTCGCCCGAGTCTACTGAGCATGCTCAGCGCCACCGGCGCGCCGGGCCCAGCGGCAGCGGCCAGTCGTCACATAGCCAATGTAAACCGGCGCGCCGACGCCCTGTGTTCCTTTGCTCTCGGTGTGCGGCGGTGTCTGCCTGTTGCGCTCACCTCTCTGTCCAGCACGACCCGTCCGCCGGCCGCGCGTCGGAGCGACAATTCTCACCTCACACACCCCGCCGGTGCTCAGCCTGACTCACCTTCGACTCACCTCCGACTCACCTCCGACTTACCCTCACACGCCCTCTGCCGCAAACCGCCGCATGTTCCGCGCTTATTGCCCGAACCGAGCTCCCTTGTCGCACAGAGAGATATTGTTCAGTCTCTCTTTTGGTGGTCATCTCCCTGGTGATATATTCGGCCTATATTGTGATCTGTTGCCGTCTTGTATCCGGCACAGTTATCATACACTTCAGGGATATTCCTCCGGTTCTAGGGACTCAAGGTTCCTGACCTCTTATTCACACAGAGAGATTTACGCTCGCCGTTGACAAACCGCAAGTCTTGGCATCATTTATGCGTATTTAGGATGGTATTCGATACGCTACATTATATGGCTGGAATATTTTTACTACAGGGTTGCGAACCAGACTTGTGATTGATTCTGATTGAATCATTATTGTAATTGAATATTTCTTATTTTACGTGAATCATATCATTCGTGAATCAATTCACCTCCTCATGAATGATTCAATGAATCATTTATTGTATCATTCATTCAAAGAAAATAAGATGATTGAATCATTCATAGCACAATGAATCATTCTTTTTTGGGGACAGCAGAAACTATACAAGTCTAATAATAGGGAATCAAAACTGAGTGAATACATCTCAAAGATCACTTTCAGCACTCTCATTTGGTCTGTAAACACCCTCATTACGAATATATGCACTGCTATTTGCACTTACGCATTGCTAATAATTTTGATTGAATCATTCATGAATCATTTATGATTGATTCACGTAAGCCTGTGAATCACTGTGAATCATTTATCGGTGGTAATGTTGAGTGATTGAATCATGATTGAATCATTCATTTTTGCAGGTTAATCATGATTGAATCATTCATTAAAATTTGAATCAATCACAAGTCTGTTGCGAACATCAGTGAGCTGCAAGCTTCCAAGACGAACCAGATGTTCTGTTCAATTTTAGGATCACCTTCTAAAGTGATTATACAGTCGCATTCAACATTTTCTTGGGTTATTTTAGGCATTCGTGGGCTACTTCAATAACCGCGTCTGTAGATTCACAAGAACCGTCAAACGCCGCAAACAATATCCTCTAGTAAAGCGTTTCTCGGCATCAAGGACATGATTGGTTACCCCTTGTGATGAGTGATGCCCAGTGACCACTGACCAGAATTAATCGTTACTCTCTCCACCACAGAGCAGACCGAGTTCTCGGCTTTAAGCTATGCGGTACAGCATCAACTCAGGCGTTTACTACTAGTGCCATCTAGGGACAGGAATACAAGTAGATATCATTGCCGTCCCCGTGGTTGAGGGGTGAGATCACGGGCTCATAACGCATAGGCGCCGGGTTCGGGCGCCTGTAAAAGGGATTTGTGGTGCAATGATAAGTACATACTATTAAGGTTCAGTGGCATTTCATCGGAGAAAGGGTTAATCTGGCACGGCTATATCGCAACGTCGTGTGACAAGTATATGATACCTTCGCGTTCCTGTTTGGCTAAAATGCGCGGGAAAATTTATCGGTTAAAATGATATCACAACGCGTATCCCAACCTAATGGCTCCATGCTATCAAATGGAGTAACGGGCCATTATTTGAGAATCACTGCTCTAGAATCTGCCGTCTAAGATCTAGGAGGTACATACCTCTGTGACTTCCCCAGGCCCAACTAACCGTCTACTTCGTCAAACCATCCGAAGAGTGCCTGGTATCAGCCCATAAATGTAGCGCACTCCTGTACAGGTGAAGCAGGCTGCAGTCCATGGTCCAAGTGATGGTTTATGAAGGAGAAGAGAGTATCAATCCCTGTTTTTGAGCGGTAGGTTGAACTCCTTGTATCCTCTAGGTTGCTATCCCTGCTTCACGAGGAGCTTGATGACTGTGGCGGTTAATCACCGGGAAATCGGTGACCGCTCTTCTAACCCACCCCAGTACTGGTCGAGATAAACTCTCCATCTTTCGCCTGCGATGCACAAATCAGGAACATTCGTGCAACCGATGTTCCCTTTTGATCACACATTTGCCTCTCGTCCCTCCAGTGGCTACGCAAGTAACCTGAGTGGTCCAAAGCAGCCTCGCACCAACCAAAACCAGCCAGATCTCGAGGAGTGACTGGTGCCGACCCTGATTTCAGCCCGCTCCTATCGGATGTCCGCCATCGCACTGAGTCTGGTGACGCTGGAGCGCGCGCAGCGCCGCTCGCGCTCGGCAAAGCCGGCATCCATGTCGCTGGACCAGGTCGATGACCTGACCCAGATGAAGCTGGGCAGCCGGCTGGTCGCCTACTCGGAGCCCTGTACCCGCTCCACCAGTCCTGCGGTCGGACACGGTAGCCCCCCCCCCGCCCCCGCCCCTGCCCCCGCCCCTGCTCGACGCCCGATGTAGTGAGCACGAACCACTGCATATCGGCCGTACCCGGTAGAACCGGTACATATCGGCCGTACCCGGTAGAACCGGTACATATCGGCAGCATTCGGTAGTACGGTGTCCGGCAGCCTCCCTGATCGAGTTTTTCCTGTAGCGTCGGTTCAGGCTGTTAGAAAGATCGGAGGATGACTGGTAGAGATCGGAGGATGACTGGTAGAGACAAGCAGAGTGCACTGTCCGCATGGAATGTAGATGCAACGCAGTCTAGGCTAGCCGAAAAGATGGTTTAGAGGGACCAAAACATATGGGTCAGAGTAGCAAACATCGACAAGTCCAAGCCACTTTGTTCTACATCACCGTGCACGTGATGGGAGGCTTCACGGACGTGCTAAGCAAGCTCCTAGGATGTGTTAGACAAACCCCACGGACGCGATTTTGATTGTAGGCCGGATTCCGTGATAGCACAAAGCACGCATCAGAATGGGACTTAGCGTGTGCGGTGGGCTCGAGGCTCGTGTCTGCCCCTGATCTTAGGACTCAGACTGGGGCCACGAAGGCTTGTCTCTTCGTAATCTCGGCACGTACTCTGGGATCACGGAGGTCTGAAGGGTCACTGGAAACTGCCTGCACCTAGCATTAACCTTCTTCACAATGCTAAGCCAGGCCTGGTGCATACTGCATATACAATACGAGCGTTCGCTTCCTTGTTACAATGAATTGTGTACATTTTCGTCTATCCTTTTTATGATTCTGGAATGCTTGATAGCTCCATTTTTTACATGTTTATGACATATTTTGTGTATATAATAACAAACTGAATATAACGCCTTCCTTTTTACTTTTGAATCACCAATTGCATATGGTTATTTTTCTTAAAACTCATGTTCTTTTAACGCATCACATTCAATTAACTATGCAGTACACGCGCGATTGTTAAAGAAAACGACTCACCTTGCCAATGGGGTTTCTAGTTGAGACTAGAAGGCCATATGCTTATATAGTCAGCTGATTTATATAGACTCTACCCCTACCTCTACCTCTACCACAACCCCTACTTCTACCCCTACTTCTACCCCTACTTCTACCCATACTTCTACCTCTACTTCTACCCCTACTTCTACCCCTACATCTACCCCATACCTTTACCCCTACCTCTACCCCTACCTCTACCCCTACCTCTACCCTACCTCTACCCTACCTCTACCCTACCTCTACCCTACCTCTACCCTACCTCTACCCTACCTCTCCCCTACCTCTACCCTACCTCTACCCTACCTCTACCCTACCTCTACCCTACCTCTACCCTACCTCTACCCTACCTAGCCTCTCCTCTACCCCTACCCTCTAACGCCTCACCTCTACCCCTACCCCTACCTTCTACCCTACCTCTCCCTACTCTACCCCTACTCTAATACCCCTACCTACCCCACCCTACCCCTACCTCTACCCCTACCTTCTACCCCTACCCCTACCCCTACCCTAACCGTCTACCCTACCTCACCTCTACCCTACCTCTACCCCTACATCTACCCTCTCTACATCCCAACACTACCCCACATCTAACCCCTACCTCTACCCCACCTCTACACAACCTTCTTCCTTACCCCTACCCCTACCTCACTCTACCTCTACTCTACCTCTACTCTACCTCTAACCTCTCCTCTACCTCTACCTCTACCTCTACCTCTAACCTCTATCCTCTACCTCTACCTCTACCTCTACCTCTACCTCTACCTCTACCTCTAATCTACCTTACCTTACCTTCACCTCTAACCTCTACCTAACCTCTAACCTCTCCCTCTACCTCTACCTCTACTTATCCTTGCCTCTACTCTGACCTTCTACATCCTAACCTATACCTCTACCTCTACCTACCACTACCTCTTACCCCTATCCCTATCCCTACCTCTACCCCTATCCCTACCTCTAATCCCTAATCTATCCCTACATCTATCCCTACCTCTATCCTAACTCCTACCCCTACCTCACCCTACCTCTCTTACCCTACTCTACCCCTACCTCACCCCTAACCTCTACCCTACCTCTACCACCTACCTCTACCACTCACCTCTACCCCTACCCTACCCTACCTCTACCCCTACCTCTACCCCTACCTCCTACACTAACCTCTACCTCTACCTCCTCCTCCTACCATATCCCAAACCTCCCTACATCTACCCTACATCTACTTCTACCTCTACTCCTACTCTACCCCTACATTTTACCTCATACCTCTACCCATCACCTCTACCCCTGCCACTACCTTTACCTACCCTACCCGTCCTTTCCCAGCTACAATTTGACGTTTCGCTACGGTTGTGACAAGGTGCAAACACACTAGCGCAGTACGCTGTGATTGTAATTTTGTAGAATCCCAGGAAGTTGTCAGAACGTTACCTTGTAACCTCACAAAACGTTAAAACAACTTATTAACGTTTACTTTCGATAAGCAAAGTAGCTTAACTGTGACTACATGGTCGACTTATTAATCTTAGTAATGATGGTGAAAAATATGCTCAATTTAGATATGCACCACATTGCGAGCTGTTCTTATCCAAGTTACTAGAACAAAGTTGTGACATCGTAACGATACAACGTTGCTGTAACGTTTAACAGCGACGTTTAAACCACTTTTTCTTCAAAACATTTACGACTTTGTCGCAACGTTGTTAAAACATAAAATTTCAACCTGATTTTTCACAACGTTGTTACAACGGTATCTGTTACCTGGGCTGCTCCCGCTCCATTCACGTTTTAATCCCATTCCTTTCACATTCTCTTAACACTTGTGCTATTTAAATGGCCATATCACAGCTCTTTTTCTGAGACAAAACTGGACTATAAAAACGTATTTTTTCTTTAAAAAAAAATCACAATTTGACCTTATATGACCTGACTTTGACCTATTTTGGTGTCAGATTGTCAAAATGGCCTCTACTATCGAATTATACGTGTAAAACAACCCATAAAATATATGTCGCATGACTTTCGTAGACCTCTTGCCAACAGTGACCTTTTTGATCCGTTATTGACCTTGACCTTTGCTTGAAATTGCACTTTTGCTTAATGCAGGAGTTTCATTATAACTATGAGAGCACTTTGTGCTGAAATAGTTACAATGTAAGGCTTTGGATAGAAAATATGGCCAAAAACTAAAATATCTCCATTTTGACCTTTTACCTGACCTTGACCTGACATGTAACCTTTTTTCGAAAAATTAACGTATGCTTTGGGTGCGTATCAATGAGACCTTTCGATTGCCGTATTGAGCGTCTCGCTACGGTTATAGGTTCAGAAGAAAACGATGGGGCAGAATCTGCCCCCCCCAGCGGGGCGCGTTCGGCTGGATACCCCAGCGGGGCGCGGGTTAAACCAATGGGCATCACTTGTGCGCGTGCTGCGGCCGACCCCTTTGTCGAATCGACGCCAAGTTCTAATACGATGGTGCGCCCCTGCCAGCGGACCTGTGTACCAAATTTCGTGCACCCAGAAGCAGCCGTTTTTGAGCTATTCGCGCATTTGTGGATGACGGATGGACAGACGGACAGACGTTACTTAATTAATAAAGTAGATAGCCAATGTGTTCTCCGTACTCGAAGATGACTTGATAAACTTTCACATCTTCATAGAAACCCCTTAATTAATTAATATTGAGTTCTACAAGTCGGGAACTAGTTTACTAGGTGACTCCAGTCGCTGATAGGCTGCTTTTGGCTGATTTGACGTATGATTATGACGCACAAATGACGTAAGACTTTGGGAAAGTTTTGATAAACAATGAAGCAGATAGTGCTGGACAGGATCATACTGTTGCAGTGCCTTACTTTCTTGATTGCAATAATTAACTTTGTGAGGTATTTATGGTGATTTTAATTATTCACTTGTCTGTATAACGTTATTCTTATCTGGCATTCTTAATTAACGAAATTATATAATTCATTTGTTTTACTAATGGTGACGAATTCCTTTGAGCAAGTACTGTGGTAGTTCTCAAAGCGTTTTATTTTCCCGCATGTTCAACAAGTACTTAGACAAGTACTGTCTTGTATGCACCACTATCCTTCACAAATTCGCTGACTTTATGATGTACCGTTGCTGGCTTCTTAGCTATCTGATTTCGTATTACTCTTTAAGGAAAAAGTATGAATTTGAACCAAATAACTGACATTATAAATTGCTTTCTCCTCGTAAATATAACATATATTGTTCTATAGCTTACTTGTAACATGATAATTCATTTACAGCTTCTCTCAATCATTTGTGATTTTTTTTTAGGTGGACTGTTTTCTTTAACCACACCTCCCGCGCTTAGCTTCTGAATTTTAACTAAAGCCTCCTTTAAGCCTTGGGAGCCGACTTCTTGGGCTGATTCCGAGCTAAAGCTGTTCTAAAGCCGTCTTGCAGCTCGCTGATGCTAACAATGCCATCGCTACATGCTTTTCCGCCGTGACCTATGCGGTGGCTGTACCATAGCCTTGCACAATATCAAAAATGAATGAATGAATGAAAATATAAAATGAATGCATCATTTTCTGCACAATATCAGTGTTATGTGTAGCAGCGCGGCGGTGCTTTGGCCGTTTATTCCCCGCCTTTCGTGTCAATAACTCAGTGTCTTGGTAAGCTGTGTATAACAAGACTCTGTTAACTTTGGTGTCATATAAATCACTCATCAAATGTCCTACCGTTGGTCGATCGCAGCTAAGAGATGATTAAGTATTTGCTCCGTTCAGTAGTTGCATTTTCAGACAGAAATTAAATGGTATGACCTGTTTCGTGTTTCGATTGTTAAAGTGCATTATCCAAATTACATCCTATAGGTGATGCAGGTACAAGAGCGATAGAAATGGGGTTTAGTCCTATCGCTTGGTATTATCACCAACCTACGTCATTGCTTGACAAATATTGTTCGTTTGCCCCTTAGTGAATTCCTTATACCTAGGCCTTTTTGAACTGCACTTAATTGCATGACTCAACAAAAATAAACCACAATCAAGCCCGTATTCATCATGAATCGTTCATTGACAAGGAATGACTGTTTCTGTCTCCTGATTGGTTCGTTGCCGCCGCTGCTGCTTGACCATTGGTCCACCGCTGCTGCTGTTTGCAGCGCCGTCAAGTCCTGTACACAACCGGCGGCTGCTGTCGGCTCGCACCATGAGAATGTCCTCGCTTGACCTGCCGGACGAAAGTGAAAAGTCTCAGAGCTCAGCATCCACCTCGCCGTGCCCATCACCAGTAAGTCACCGCCATCTTTGTTCTGTAAGTTGTTCGGTAGGTATTCGATTTTTTATCTCAAATCAGGACACATAGATACAACACCGTCTTTTTCGTGATGGTGAAGTGTGTCAACATCTGAGTTCTTCATTTGTTGTATGTGTTCCTGATGATTTAGTGAAGGCTGGGTGTCGTTTTTATCTTGTTGCATAGGTATATTGCAGGGTTTGTCACTGGCGTGCTGCTTACCGGTTTACCATCGTGCCTAAAAAGGGAAATACATTGGCGCATGGAGTGCAGTAATTTTGGTTTACCGCATGATTCTACTACTTAACTGTACGATTATACATACGTAGTGATTTCTTCTATGACATTCATTTGACAGTATTGTAATGTAGTAGAACATAACATATGTTTCTACTACGTAGTGTATCCCTACTACGTACTACATTTTCTTCTACTTCATATATCCCAGCTAACAATTTGACGTTGTCGCTACGTTTTGACAAGTTTGCAACACAACTACACAACGTTGTGATAGTGTAATCTTGTAGACTCCCAGGAATGTTGTCACAACGTTACCTTGTAACGCTCACAAAACGTTGCAACAACGTTGCTACAACGTTACTTTTGACAAGCATAGCTAACGATAACTACATGTCGTATCATTAATCTTAGTAGAAATTGTGAAATGCTCAAAATTAAATAAATGTACCACATTGCGAGCTGTTCTTCCCAATTACAGAACAAATTGTGACATCGTTACGATACAACGTTGCTGTAACGTTTAACAGCGACGTTTATGCAACTTTTGCTTCACAACATTCACGACGTTGTCGCAACGTTCTTAAAACGTAAAATTTCAACTGTATTTTTCATAACGTTGTTACAACGGTATCTGTTACCTGGGATGGTAACCCTCTTACCAAACTCTGCTGTAAGTGAATATTTTGCGATATCGGTGTTGTTTGAAGTTACCGCACTCGCTTTGCTCGTGATGTAACTTCAAAAACACTTCAATCGCAAATATTCATTTATCGTTCGTTCGTTCGGTAATATATATACCTACACTAATATGTTCAAAAGTAAATTATCACAAATTAATTCTAAAATCCACAGTTTTGTGTTTAAGTACAACACAAGTTTGTTAAACTTTGACTCACGTGGTTTGGTGAAAAACTTAAAACATATATATTTGTGGGCGGGAGTTCACAAACTGTTAAGTTTGTAGATTGAACGTCACGTGATATGCAGTTTTGGACTATAGATCACGTGACTATGCCAGACTTGAATGCAAATTACCAGACTTGATTTGCATCTATCACGTGCTGCTGCTGCACACTTAATCGCTTTATGGACTCGCGCTCCAAAATTCACAGTTTGAAGCCTCGACTTCGCCTCGGCCACAAACTATGAACTTTGTCGCGCTCGTCCACAAAGTTATATCACTGATGATAAGTCTTATGACAGTTGACTAACTCCTGAAGATGGTTCAGATCGGACGGTACAGCGCCAACGTCACGTCTGATGGACAGGACATCGGACGTTGCAGGGTAAACAACTTTATCGTGGAAAACGCCCGCTGCTGGCTCCATTTCCTTGGAAACTGCTGCTCCTGTTTTCGCTCATACTTCGCTTTGCAGTCCATTAAATTAAATTAAAACCGCTTGAAAACATCAATGATATGGGGCGATGGTACCCAACAAGCAATCTAGTCCACTGAAGACAGGGGGACCAAGCCGTAAACAGTGTTATAGGAAGGGAAAGACGGAAGGCAGAGGCACGGGCGCACATGTACACGGAAATAAGAGCTTTGGGTGCAGAAACAAGCTTGGCCGACCTCCTCGTGAGTGTTTTACTGCGGAACATCCGAATATTGCCAACAGATAATTTCCTACCACCCAACATCAAAGCAGCAATTCTAGCAATGTTCTTAAAATCATAAGCTAATGCGTTGGTATAAATTTGTGACCATAATTTGATTTGGTACAAACCTTTATAGTCTACCAAGCATAGTCAGGTTTAAAACCCCCACGGAACGTTTAAGTATCATCAAAAAGGTGAGTCTTCGAAATTGTTTTAACCCTCGCCCTACGCCCTACTCCTGAGCTTTTTATCAAATTAATGTTTACACATTCAACGCATCTTGCTAAAACTTTCAGTACCTGTTAACAACAATTATACACATGTTTTCAAAATTTAATTTAAGTTGATTAGTAGTTTAGGAGATAATCACGTTTAACTTACGTCATGTTGGTAAAAAGCGATACATTTGGGAAAAATAGCAGAAAAAAATAGTTTTGCATCAAATTCCAAACAGAAAATGACAAAGATAGAAGAACAACATTTTTTTTTAAATAGCAATCTCGGATTTCCAATTTTGTTTTGTTTTTGATCACCAAAACTAAAAAGTGAGGGAAAATTACTACAAAATCTAAATTTTAAAAGATGCTGAAAACAAAATTTATGAGAGAACTGAGAATGGGCAATGCCAAAATAAATTTTAACGCAATATCTCTATGTTTAACTGAGTGATGGCTCCCTAAGTGAAAGAAACTCATGACATCATTTTTGTAATCACTTCTTTGAACTTTTTTTGATCAGATACGAGCAAATCAATAAGTTTGCAGTATTTCTGAGAAAAAAATGGTTTGTGAACATGCCTTTTTATTTACTTAAATTATAAAATCTTAAAATTGTATAATCTTAAACATAAATAATCAATTTCTAATTTTGGGGTTATCTGACATAGCAAATCTGATATTATGGACATGATCGAGTCGAGGTCATTCACTTGACCTGTAAGGTCACCCGTTGACCTGAAACCTACCATTTGCATACCGTTAGATTCCTCACGTAACAGGCAAAATGCTGGTTTTTACTGCGTTGCTCTATGTTGCTTGGCTTAGAAGTTAGCAGGGGAGCCTGTCAACTAGAGTTCTACATGGGGTGGCTATCCCCATGGCTAGCCGAGCCCCACGGCTAATGGGGTGGGCCGGACTGGAAAATCTCTAGATCATGGCTGTGGCTGCATAGTCTACCTGGAAGTTTTTTTTGAATCAATGTTATCAAACCAATCATGGTAAAAAGAAGCCTTGGCATGTTGCCATAATAGTAGACTAAAAATAAACCCAAAATATTAATTATCAAAATCCTCGTGGCTGGCAACGGCAAGCCATTGACATTTGGGAGTGGCTGTGGCTGGCTGTGGCTGTTATGCCATGGCTGTGGGGCGGCTAGGCTAAGGAAAAGTGCAGCCATTTTGAACTCTTCTGTCAACCCCCTCCCGTACGGCGAAGTTGAGAAAAGATCCCGTAAGGCGAGGGTTAATCTTCATATTTTTTACTTCAACATTGTACTAACATGGCTAAATCATTCCGCATCAGCTGCGTGTTGGATTGAGTCGTGAAAAGTTAACTATTTAATATTTGTATGTATTGCACATTGACGAAATTATAACGAAATCACAATCAAAGTTTGATAAGCATAATTTTATTGACGATCGTTGTTGTTGTTGTTATGCAAAACAAAAATAATGTTATGATGAGTTTAATGTATTGTGGTTATGAAAAGAAACTATAAATACTACGATAAGCGTGTTATTCTCCATTTGTGATTATCTTCCGTTTCCGTATATGTTTTCCATTTAAAATAGGATGTGAAAATAACAAATGTCATTAACTCTTAACCAGGGGTGGTAAAGTGTTCTGTCCTTATGGACAAGGTCGGGGCAAAAATGTTCATTCTGATGTGGTACCCGGGGGCAAAATGACAGTAAAAATAATTACTATGCCATTCCTTGAAACTAATGATAATCCGTTAGAAATACTGTCTCCGGTGGAAAACTCACATTAGATGTATCTTCATCACGGATATTCATAATCACGTCAGCGGTATGATGAAACACTACTTTTTTTAATTAGCGTGCGTTTCACTTTGATTTCATGATTAGTTTCCACCCAATTTCCGACGAAAAAAAATGTAGGTATACCAGTTATCTAGAAGTAAGTAGGCTATTTGTCCCCGGACCCAGACCCGGACCCAAGCCCTATTGATTTTATTCATAGGATTCTACTGACGGTTCAAGAGGATTTACGGTTTACAGCGGCTTATGGAATAATTATACATAATTGTAGAAAATCGGGGCATCAGTAGAACTTATCAGCTCTAAGGATTTATTTGTTTGGCACTATTGACCTCTATATATACCTAGACGCCCACTGCGCGCGACGGCAGGACGCCGGAAATGTCTTCCCGCCGGTGGAAACACATAGCCGATCTTAAGTGGATCAGTAAAAAAACCGCCCGCCATTGGCGGATGTGTTAAAGGGTGAATATTTCAAATACCGGTTACTGCGTCAAATATTGGCGTAATTGGACGTTATAAGTTTCTCACAAGTATCAGAGATGTTTAGAGACACATGTGCTGCCATCAGAGTTTGTCACGTGGGGGCTATCTGGAAAAATGAATATCGGACATTTCCATGGGCTCATTTGCGTACAGGAATAGCATTGATATTTTGTACAGCATTCTTACTTATTGGGATGCAATGGTGTTCTATTTTCAATTTCAGGCCCTATACCTCTTCGTTACAGTTGTACGTCAGCGCACGCTTGTTATACCATTTTGTATCGCCCACGGACACAAAATATCATCGATGGCACGGCCTTCTTCCTAACTTTGGGTTTGTGATTCCGCGAACACACCGCGCGCGACCCGTTCCGTTTCGTAAATGAACACATGGAATCAAGGTTCGTTTAAATTGCCGGTTGACCACTTGCCCTATGTGCGTCTGGAAGGGTAAAATATACGGGGGCCGTCAGTATATATAGAGTCAATGATTGGATTGCGGTCAATTTATGCGCAGGTTATAAGTATTTGTTTGTATACAAACCAAAGTGAAAAATAATCCATCCCGGAATACGACTAATTTTTCACCGAAAATGTTTACAACTCACCGAATGTAGCAACTATTGAGGATTATGGAGATAAGAATGTTTCTATAGATATTTTAAATGGTCTCCAAAGGGTAAAGTTAGGTTATTGTTTAGTTATCATTAATTTAGGTAGGTTAGGTAGGTTAGGTTATGTAAAAAGCTAGATAAAAAAATCGGTGATGCTTTAAGATGGAAGTCAACAAGAAAGTGGTCATTTTCGGTGATAGCTCAAGCATTTCGGTTATGGAATAATCCCCTGCCCAAACGAAGAGTGAAGGTGATTGTTGACTGGACGATTTTCGGAGTTGAAGCACATGTAGTTTTGTTGATTTGCTTAAATAATTGCTTATAGAGGGTAAATTGCCTTATGCAATGTGAATTGGTTAATTGAAATGACGCCATCAACGGTGTGTGAGTGCGACACCTAATTGCCTACTACCAGCTGTCGTCTATCCTTTAACAGGTGGCGCTGGCGACAGGCCGATCGCGAATGCTATATTTAAATTAATATAGCTCAGGCTGGGATACATACAAAATACCCAGACTGGGTCGGGTCATGTTTGTTATGTCTCACCGCCCAAGTCGGGGCCACCCTAAGCAATTTACCATCCCTGGCTCTTAAAGACTGTCCACCTAACATATTTTGAGTTGAATAGCCATTTTCGTGCTTGGCATTTAATTGATGCAGGATATAAGGTTAAACAACCACTGAGCGTCGAATCACAGAGAAATTCGAGTTTGATTTTGCAATTGTAACATTCCAGCCCCCAATGTATTGAATGGTGCGTGAGCCGAATGTCGTAAGCTCTCTTTGCTGAAATCTTGATTACAGCTACCTGTCTTTACTGTTGCCAGTCATTAGCCATAAACTAGTCATACTTATTAACAGCGTGCAAGGTTCTTTTTTCCCAAAATTCCTTCATATGACGTCATCAGCAAATATTAAAACTGATTTTTATAATTTAGACTGTTCGTGAGAACAAATTCATAATCGTGTTCAGCAGCATTCACTTCATATTTTGCACCACAAACGACGTACATTTGACATATTTTTTGAAGGTGGGTCAGTCCCTTTAACCAACGTAACAATAGTATATGTTGTTTATCAAAAGGCACAAGGCCCGAAGTATGGTTCGAAAATTGGCACGTTCGAACAAAGCCAATGCTAGTATACAAAAACACGGACTGCGGCAAAGACTATGGTTAAAGGAAGTGTGCCTGCTCCGCAGGGAGGCTATGCCGCTGGGACCCCATTGGCCGAGTTGTCTGATGACGGCGGCCATATGGGTACTCCCAAAAGCAGTCGGCGGCCGGCACACAGCCCGTGTAAAGGATAGGCGGGTGGGCAGCCCTGGCTGACATTTGACAATATATTGATTATTGAGCGAACTACTAGCGGCAGTGCAATATGACTACCACTACTACAATATGTAAAATTGAATGCAGAATGATTCTAGGTGTTTAGTCTTATTTCGTGCAAAATAAAATGTAACTCCTAGAATAATTATGCATTGAATTTTGAATATTTAGTGGTAGTCATATTGCGCTACCGCTATTAGTTCGCTCAATATAATGTTAAATGTCAGCCTCACTCAGCCGGACTGCCCGCTCGCCTATCCTTTAACACGGGCTGCGCGCCAGCCGCCGACTGCTTTTAACAGTAGGGGAGAGTGCCCACCAGCGAACACCCCTTTTGAAAAATCCGTCTAGTGGCTTTGCGTTTTGCCCTGGAGATCTGAAACTTCGGCTATAAATTACTTACTGTAATGCCAAGGAATAACTCTAAGCAAATTGATTTAACTCAATACAAAATTTGAGTTATAAGCAAATTTCATTTGTTGGACCAAACTGTTCACTGGTGGGCATGTTCACTGGACGTCGCAAAAGGTGTCACTAAAGTAAACCACCCCTGTTCCTTCAGTGAACAGAAGTGGTGCCACCAGTGAACAGGGGGACTCAACCAGTGAATAGGGGACCTCCACCATGAATAGGTGGGCGGTGGGGTTTACTTCTGATGCTCACTTGATGCTTGTTGACAATCCATTAAAACTGGACACTGGACTATTTCTGTGACACTCGACAATAATAAAACAACAATGCTAACAAATATATGTCAAGTTCGATAAACGTTATCTATCCAAATGTCTTCACACGTCAAATAATTTGAGACGTCCAGTTACATAAAAGTAACGTTGACCTAGCAACCTAAAATGAACACTATTCTGGAAAATATTGTCTTTTGAACGTTCCAGCACAGCACAAGGCACTTAGCATTGAATGCTATAACAAGAGAGGAACCTCATAGAACGTGAGGATTTCCTTGGTCCTGGCCGTGGAGCCTTTTGTGGAGTTAATCAGCCTAAACTAATATATCTCCTGCATTCACAGTCGAAAAGTTTAGGTTTTCCGAAAAGAAAATTCACCAGTGAACAGGTGTTCACTGGTGAGCGCCCACCCCTGTTCACTGGTGGGCAATCAACATAATTGTTAAAACTCAAATTTGAGGGGGACAAATTAAATGGCTGTTGCAAACTTTTACACTCACATCATGCAATGGACATCGCAAAAGCTGTCACTAAAGTCAATTTCACTAAATATGCAAATATAACGTTTCTGGAAAGCAAAAACCACTTATCGAAAATAAGACGGCAAACGCATCAATCAACTGTTTGTATCCTGTGACAGAAGCAAATGAAAGCAGCTATTACTGTTAATAACTTTAAACATCATCGCTTAGTGTCAGCTACCACCACCGACATCGATGAAAGTATCGCATTACCTATATAGGCTGGAGGGGCCCCTGTTCATTGTAGGCACCATGTTGCTGGTGGGCACTCTCCCCTACCTATATGGCCACTGTCATTAGACCAATCTTCCAGCCAATGCGCCTTCCATCTCTATAGAGTTCAGTGACCTCACATCGGTCATGTGAAGTTGTTGCAACTGGTCTATAGAACATATTTTTCTGAATTTAGTTATTACTTCGTTTCTCCATATTCACTCTAGTTGCTGAGCTATTCCAAAGGCGCCAAAATCAGTATGAAATTACACAATTATCGGTAGGCGCCAGAGAAACTTTCACTTCTAGAAGCATTGCCACAATGTTTACCGCTAGCATGTATCGTTAGCGCTGGCCAATAGAAAAAACGGGTCGTGTGCGCTGATACCAGCTGCCAAACAGAGCATCGTTTTCCATTTAACATTGTTCGTATATTGGAAAGATTATTGTCTTAGTTGCGCCATTCTAGATAACATCTTCTTTACTCTGTCTATAGTGGCGATCGTTTATGGATATCGAAACAAAACAATAGGTATACAAAACAGAATATAAGTAAAATGTCAACTTGTGGGGCTCCAGATGTAAATTGTATCGTACCCAATATTCAAACCAATACCTTCTTACCGTAATAATATTATATTTGACATTACAATACAGTAGGCACACTTCCTTTAAGTTGTATCTGGAGTGAACTATCACAGCACTTCTGACGGTGTGCCTCAACAAAGGGGAAAATGCGTCTCGGTACATGTCGTATGCTGACTCTGTTGATAATGCATGCATTGATTCAATCAAATTGATGGCCAAGTGATATGTATATCTGCTGTCGTTTTTTGTCTTACCCCGTACACCGATTGTTCATCAACACTCAGCGTTGGGCATCACCAGCCTTTAAGAAAAGACACGGGCCTCTTCAGATGGCTTAGTGTGATGGCATTCGGAAATTAAGGCTGACTCTGCCGGAAATTATGTTTGAACAGCAGCGGCCTGGCGACCAATAGTGGGCCGTGGCTGCTGTTGGTGCACTTTATCAGATGAAGATTAGATGCTTCACAAAACGATGGTAAATCTAGGGATGCGAATTTGCGTTGCAGGCAGGCATCAATGTAGGACTTTTTATCAAAATCTCGTGATAAACAATAAGTGGTGTGGAGACAAGTAAATAATTTGGTTGCTGTGTTCATTGTTTTGCTTTCCGCCTTTGGACATAGCTTGTGCTCTGAAAGATCATGCTGCAAACAAATAAAATATAAACGTGCCGATGACTCAGGTAATATGTGTGTATTTCACACACAAAAATGGGGTCGCTATGGGTGTGAGAGGGCCCTTATCAGACCTGAAAGGGCCCTTGTCAGGCCTGAGAGTGCCCTTGCCAGGCCTGTGAGGGCACTTATCAGACCTGAGAGGGCCCTTGCCAGGTCAATGTTGGGGGTGCCAGAGCATCCCCAAAACGATGTATATGTATCCTTACCCCTAATTCAGGTACTCATATATTTGCCAAGAGCATGGAAAGCTCAATACGCAGACCCTTATCAACTATAGTTTTTCTCGACGAGACGATATAATGTAATGAAGTGTAGGAGAACTTTGGTTAATATCGGACAGTAGCTAATATCGGACACGTCGTTTTCTTTTGAACTGGTTCCCCGATGCATTGCAAGATATTTTATTTTCAAAAAAGACGGTGCCGAATGTTTTCTCTTGGGATTATATTGCCCACGGTGATTTGCTGATCCGTAAGAAATTATTATTGAAACTCACTCTTTTGCTTCCCATGCTTGTCACTAATATATAAGCTAATCATGCACAGCTGGAGTGCTTTTGCAAGTCATTTGTGTGTTTTTTTTTTGCTTCAAAATCCATTTTAGATTTCAATTGTGACCACGCTTATTGTGTGAAACGTGACTGTCGCGTTAATTTCGCTGCACTTTGAAGGACAATCATTTCGTTTTACATCGGACACCCGTCCGATATTAACCCGAACTGTACAAAGCGAACTGTGCGGTACCCCATCTTCAAGGATGTAGAGCTGACTGATTCTGTGAAGCATTTATATCGTTTTTGAGAACTGATATGTGTCAAGATGCAATCCACAGGTTCACAGGAACGTTTGATTTGCGTTGGAATAAACTTAATTCGTTTTTGATGGATTTATTTGTGGTTTAAACACCCGTCCAGTATTTACTGCTTATGTCCAATAATACCCAAGTGACCTTTTTGTCTTTAAAAAATCGCTGTTTCTAGTTGCAACATCGGAATACCTTAATGTTTAGGGAAAATAAAGGTAATTGGATGGTTTATCATTTAAAATATCAACTTCCAAAAATACGTTCAGGCCCATATTCAAGTTACAAACGGTTTTAAAAGTTACCCCGGCCGGAATAATATCCGATTTCCCTAACTAGTGCACGCATATTTGTAATGTTACTGGATGATAAGCCTAATGCAGCAAAAACATATATAATATGATAGCGTTATTGCTTCCGAACTTTGCGCCATCGGGACCTAAGGAAGTGAGCAAATTTCTTTGATCTTACCTGTGACATCAGTTATCCTGAGGCCAATAAATTTCCAGGTTGCATAAATTTTATTCAAATTCCGTGTTCCGCATTGGTGGATTGTCGAAATTTGCAATAGATAAATCACGTTTTTATTAGTGGTTCACGACTACCACCAGTCACTGCGAATGAGTTGATAATAACAGAGCTGTGCTTCCGTAAGTTTGAAAACAATCTTCCATTTAATTAACGTCCCAAGCGATTGCGTTTTGCTTAGATGCACAATGTTGCCACTTAAGTCAGCATTTGGATGGTAGTTGTCGCGACATGCAATTATATTCTCACTGACGCTGAACAATGAGTATAGATAAGAAATATGAGGTTTCGTTTAGCAAAACACTACAAAGTAAGGCTCTCTTCCCTTCATATGCCTACTCAGGCTGTAAATACGGACAAATTACATGAACACCTTTCTTAGTGATTTTAGTGCACACCTATTAATGATCGAGTAACTGTGACGATAACACCACTGAGGATTCGGCTCAACATTAACCACGCCGAGGCACTGCGTGCTGACAATTAAAGGGACACTGCCTCTTCCGGATGATATCGCAAAAACAGACTTAAACAAGACCTAAGGACCACTTTGATTTTTAATTGTCATTAAACTCTTATCCAAAAAGCGCAAAAAACAAAAAACAAACATTAATTTCATTACTTTTAATAATCGAAAAACTGTTTACGATTTATACACACCACTATGTACATGGAAGCGTTTGCTCAAGTTAACTGTAATCACAGAGAAGGGATAATCAACTTGAACTGAACCAAAACCGTCAGCTGAACGCTATTGCAAATTGGATGAGACCGCCGATGCGCTTATACATTGGTGGTTTCCTGTTCACTGAAATCTACCGCCATCTGCCGCATTTGAGTCCGTTGCCAATGGAAAACGTGAACAGACTCTTTTCCCATTTGGTATCTCCGGAAATCGAAGGACCAATCATAAGAAAAACCTCGGTCGGGAAAAACTTCATTAATGCTGGGAAATCAAAATCCAGGGGACAGAAGACCGCGGGGACAGAACGTGTTGGACCTGGTGCTCTCCTCGGCAGACCTGCAGATCGAGACGTCCGTGCAAGACGTGAAATCATCCTGCCTCAGACCATAGGGAGGTGACGTGGCAGGGTCGCAAGTTGCATCATACCCTGCTACCCTCTGGCCCACCAAGGAAGACCGCTCTCATTACAAGGCAAAGCGGAACGGAATGGCCTGAGGAAGTATCTCTGCAGCTGGTCCCGTGGTCCGCGCCCTGCTGGACAGCCCTTGCATCAACCCAAAACGTCGATTGCTTCTACGAAACCTACTGGAGGCGGCTATCAGAGAACTTCATCCCCACAGTCACCCTACGCCGCAGCCACCCGCCGTGGTTTGACGGGGAACTGCGGCGAGTCATGCGTGAGAAAGAAGCCTCTTTCCGCAGGAAGCGTAGAAATCCTTGTGCAGAAACGGAGAGTGTAGGAGACAAAAGACGCGCTTTTAATGCACTTGCAAGTGAAAAGTTTGAACTCATATCTTAGAAAACCTCGAAACGAATTTTAAGGATAACCCTAAAAGGTTTTGGTCGTATGTAAAATGTCGTTAAAGGGGTAAGAAAGCACCCCCTGTACTTTTAGAGGCGGAAGAAACTTGTAACGGATGACTTAGACGTGAGCAAAATGTTTTAAATCGAGCGTTTGCCTACGAAGATTTAGCCAACCACATCCGCGGATGTTTGCCCCGGTTTCACCAGTGTATGATGTGCCAGCAATGATGTGTTAGACCATTCCAGACGACACAGTGCAGCGCATGCTTGCAGTCTATCCACCTAACAAGGGCTTGTGGCCCGGGAAACTCGATTAGCTGCACGCATTGTAAAGGAGTGTGCTGCCAGAGCTGGCAGTTTCCACTGCATATCCTTTGTCAACAATCTGTAAACTTCGGAAGTCTTCCCGCCTGCCGAACAAGTGGAAGGAGGCAATATATAGTCCCTGTTCACAAAAAAAGGCTCTACGGACTGCCTCTAATTAGTGCGTTCGATATCGGCTCCTTTCCACTGTTCGGCAAGACTCGAGAGAAAGGCCGCATCCGAGTGCATACTAGCCCACGTTCGTCCCGTTACCGTCAATCAACATTGGTTTTTATGCACAACCACCGGTCATGGTGATAGCAAATTTTGTCTACCTGATGCAGCCGGCGGGGTGGCCATAGAGAACAAAGCTCAGCTTGATTGTGTATATACAGACTACTCTTCTGCTTTTCAGAGCGTTGATCATGAACTTTTACTTTATAAACTTGAAAATGGCTTCCACTTAAAAGGCAAGGCTCTGGCGTGGATCCGCTCGTTTTTGTCCGACAGACGCCAGAGAGTTGTTGTAAATGGTCGCTCTTCTGATTGGATATCTGTGACGTTCCAGAACCCCCGAGGTGCACCAGATCTCGCCTCGTTGCTATTCGCGCTGTTTATAAATGATTTACCCGCCTGCGCATATGTCTACAAACTGCTTTACTTTACGCACGACGTTAAACTTACTCATGTATAAACTCTACGTCGGATTGTATGACAGCCTGCGCGCTGATTCTTAGGACGCCTGGAACATGTGGTCGTGGCGGTTGCATTACAGTTAAATGCATCGAAGTTCTCACATCGGTTTACCATTTCTCTTCAAACGTGCACCCATCAGGAGTACGTACTTCATCCACGACGCAGGCCCTGAAACATTGTAGGGAAACCGTGAGAGATTTGAGGCGTTGTTCTTGATGGAAACTTACATTTCAGCCTCATATAACAGCAATTGTTTGTAAAGCCAACCGGGCTCTGTGTCATGATGCTTCCTCAGTCGGTTCATAGAACCAAATTTAACGGGAGCATGATAGCAGCATATGTGCAAATGTAAGATCTGTCTTTTAGAGCTCATGTAGTGTGTGTGGGGTGGAGCGGCGCAAGTCTCATTACACGACGTTTTGAGAATCGAGTCCAACACAAATTGTAATGTGTTACGCAGCCGCATGTTTTATGTGCACCCCCAAACTCATAGAGTAACCAGTCGCCTATCTTACTTGTTCTCTTTGTTCACTGAGCGCGAGGCGAGCTCAAACACGATCTGATGTTTTGGCAACGTATTTTTACTTACAAAAATTGACTCGAGCCTCTTTGCGGTCGTACTTCGGCTTGGCCGTAACTTCATGCGTCCTACCCGGCAGCTCACTCTGTTTGCAGTCCTATGCCAGAGTTGAGACATGTCAAAATGGTATGTTCTGTAGACTGCCGAGTGAGTGACAAACGAGTTTTTATAGCCAAGTGTTTGAAGTTGCAACATATTTTCAGATTCATTCATTGCATCAAGATCTCGTATCGGCAGAATATCGTGAAATGTTTCACGCCCGGTGTCTGAGGCGAATGTGTGTGCATGCATGTTTTTTATAATGTAATTGCTCTTATTTTATTTATTTTTATTTTTTATTTTAGTTTGCGCTATAATGTTAACATTTACTGTAACGTAATATTATATATATAATACATATATAATAGTATATAAATACTATATATATATATATGTCTGACTTTAACCGTAAATGGGCCTGTCCCGTGGTTGATATACTGAATAAAGAAAGAAAGAAGAAAGAATCCCTTCGTAAAAGTAAAAAAAAAAAAAATACATTAACTTTCCTTCATTTTACATGAACTTTCCTTCATGCCTATTATTTTGGTAAGTAGTGGTGGCGGACTCGACAACCTCAATTGGCTGGAAGAAAACTGAGCCTAACGGCGATATGGGCGATTCTGGCGCCGAATTTAAAAAAAAAAAAAACGGACTTCATGGTGCTTATCAAATTCGGCTGTTCTATAACATATCAAATTTTACTTTGAGTGGAAAGTGTCCGTTTAAGCTATGCCGTCATTTGTGACGTGATCTATGACGTCAGAGTCATTCTTGGCTGTGTTGTGACTCACTAAGGGCTGTATCTGTTGCAGCAAAAGCCGCACCGTCTGCTGCCGACCAGTCTGTACGTGGTGTTGTACAACTTCACCTCACGACACCAGGACGAGCTCGACCTCAAGTGAGTGTCAGAAGCAGGCGGCACTGCTCGTCGCTCAGGGAGGCCCTATAAACTCCCGATCGACGTCTGTTGGACCTGTATCTTCCCCAACTTTCCAGTCTCCACCTGAGCCCGGCTGTGCGAAAATTCCCGGCTGTAGCTACTAATTCAATAACGTGGTAACGTCACAAAACTATTCCAATTTCGGGACCAGTTTCGTCCAAATTTGATCCAGCTCGTTAAGTCCACTAACTAACCATCATGAGTATTTCATGCTATTGGGGTCGGGTCATAAGTCGATCATTCCTCTCCATCCCGCCCCATGCCGTCGCGGTACGGCAAATAGAGCGCATCCGGACCACGATGGACGTCTGGCCTCGCTGGCAGACCGTCTCCGCTGATTGTGTACAGGACCGAACACCAGATGCCACTCTGACCGCCCATCTCCGGCCACGGGAGAACACAGCGCTCCGTTAATGAGTGCCGATCGTGAGCCGGACGGCGCGGCATCGACTGGGATCCACCGTCTGGGCCTGAAGTTCTGTATCTGCGACAGGGCCTATCCCTGATGTTTCTCCGCCTACGGCAGGGCCGATCCCTGATGTTTCTCTGTCTACTGCAGGGACGATGCCTGGACCTGATGTTTCTCTGTCTGCGACAGGGCCGATCCCTGGGCCTGATGTTTCTCTGTCTACGGCAGGGCCGATTCCTGATGTTTCTCTGTCTAGTTACTGTAGGGCCGGTCCTTGGACCTGATGTTTCTCTGGTGGGCACTCTGCGAGCAGCACTGCGACAGCACTGCGACAGTGCCAATTCCTGATGTTTCTCTGTATACTGCAGGGCCGATGCCTGGTCCTGCTGTTTCTCTGTCTGCGACAGTGCCAATTCCTGATGTTTCTCTGTATACTGCAGGGCCGATGCCTGGACCTGATGTTTCTCTGTCTGCGACAGTGCCGATTCCTGATGTTTCTCTGTATACTGCAGGGCCGGCAACAAACTGACCGTGATGGACACCTCCGACCCGGACTGGTGGAAGGGCAAGTGTCTGGGGAAGGTGGGCTTCTTCCCGTCCAAGTACATTACGAAGCTGCAGGCCGGCGAGCGACCACTGCAGGTCACCCACAACCTGCAGGTCACCGACGGCCAGGACGGCATGCGGCTGCTCAGAGACCAGGTCAGTACTGCGCAGAGAACGGGGAGAGACCAGGTCAGTACTGCGCAGAGAACGGTAAGAGACCAGGTCAGGACTGTACTGCCCAGAGAACGGGGAGAGACCAGGTCAGGACTGTACTGCCCAGAGAACGGAAAGAGACCAGGTCAGGACTGCGCAGAGAACGGAAAGAGACCAGGTCAGTACTGCGCAGAGAACGGTAAGAGACCAGGTCAGTACTGCGCAGAGAACGGAAAGAGACCAGAGGCCGTTCTTACCAAAAAATTGAGCCACGGCTGCAAATAAAAAATCGAGCCAAGAAAAGCAGCCGGCTGCATTTTCGTATTATAAGAAATGAGAAGCGACTGCAAATATGTATTTTTCTCACTCGGCTGCAAATCTATGACCAAAAAATGTCCTTGAGTTATGACTGGTCATACTACTGTTTTTAATTTAACCAGCAGAGCTGCACAATTGGTGATGTTTTACATCGGGTTTATGTCAAAATATTAATTAATTCAACTTACATGTAATACAATACAGAAACTTTCTGTTCGCCACTGGATTAATCACTACTTTGTATGGAATATATATGAGATTATGGTCCTCGCGGAGTACTCAAGTTCGTGACGAGTGATAGGCTCGCGGACAACAATACTTCTGGCGTCTGCGACATTCCGAGGAAAAATATGTAAACAGTCACGGCGCAAGCTGCGTGTGGGTGGGACTGTACTGTTTCATGGAAGGATTTTCGCTACTACTGTGAAAGTTGAGTGATTTTCCTTAATTCTTATTAATTAGTAAAGTAAGGGGTTTGAATTCGTTGCAATTAAATTGTTAAATGGGTGTTTTCTTCCATTTGGAGCAAAAAGAAGCGCGGAGGCTGAAGATGTTCACCAGAGCGGCGAAATACTGCATCCATCCGAAGCCTGATATTAAATTGATATAATGCTGCCCATTGCAAACACCTTACTGAGAAAACAGCGGAACGTCACTGGAAAGGCAAGCTTGGAGATGTACGTATGATTACTGCAATTATCAGTTGTTTTACTTGATGACAGCAGTTTGACTGAGAACAACAGTTCGAAAAAGAATCACCTTGTTTGAAGGAAATATTGACCATTTTTGCCATCTTCAAATAAATATTCTGTCGACAACATCTACATTTTTTGATACTATGCAAAATAGTTATTGTGATGAACTATAGCCTGCTCGCGTGCAGCCGTATAGAAGTCAAGAAACCATTCCCTACTCCTCTTGAGTTCAATCGTCAAAGTTGCGCGATGGCGAATCGTTTCCAATATTTTATAGTGTAATCATTTATCCAAAATAAAAAATAATGTTAATATTGGCAGAAAGAACAGAACTGAAGTGCAATTAACTAGATGTTGCTGTTTCATGTTTGCTTTTTCCGGTTTACCAATAACCTTTCACATGAAAAGGTGGTTAATTAATGATTTTTATCATGAAAATTGAGCGACGCTCGTGCAGGCGTCTCGTGTACGAGTAGTGCATTGGTTGGGCTTTAACCCCAGCCGCAGGTCTCGGGTTCGACCCCGGGAACACGCATTTGTATGCCATGCTTGTGCAATTAAACGTTAACGACATATCATCAACCGTTTTCTACAGCAAGGTCTTCGTGGATATCGCGTGAGATGATCGATAGCCCTAACTAAGAAACGTTTAAAAGCATGATCGATTTTATTATTTCGGTCGGTACCTATACCGATTTAATATGATATTAGTTATTTTATCCCAGTTGTTATCAAACTAACACATCATCAGACCACACATCCCTTAAATTCGACGCCCACCTTGGGGACGCCAAGGCCGCAGAACCCGGCATAGGAATGGCATTCATTTTCGGAGAAAAAATAACAACAACCTCACCGTTTACTCGATGCAGTGTGGTTGCAGGCCTGCCACAATTAGTCTATAGCAGCATTGGTACAACATTATATGACCTTACAGCAGCAGAAAGGAAAGGATTATACAAAATAAATAAACCTGTCCTAAAAAAACGCAGCCCCCACCTTGCTTTAATTTTTGGCTCTTTTTTCGATCGTTGTACGAACTTGGCGCAGCTCTGCGCCATGAGCTGTCGCAGATAAACTTTTATGATACGAAAAGCAGCCGGTGGCTCGTTTTTGCACATGTACCTTTTTGGTGGCTGCGATTCTTTTTCTGTGACTTGTTTATAATAACGGATGGCTCAGAATTGATAAAAAAATCGAGCCGATGGCTCGATTTTTTATAAGAACGGCCTCAGGTCAGGACTGTACGTCCCAGAGAACGCAGTACTGACCTGCAGGTCAGTACTGCGCAGGGAACGCGCATAGCCGCAGAGAACAGGAACATATTGGCTCCGAAATCGCTACGATAACTTGCCATTAGTTCTTCATTTATTGGTGAGACACAGACAGACAGTAGGCCAGGAGCAATCGTGCACAGTTCGGCAGCTTCTAAATATCTCTGACGGTGCGACTGTTCCGAGTATCTAGCGTTCATGTTAGTATGACATGGCGTTGTGCTTCGCCGTTTGCCAACCAGCCAATATTCGTGATCTGTTTTCGTGTTTCTTATTAGTTATTAGAAGCTGACAATCATTTATTCAATCAATAACTGAATCCATTGTTCCATGAATGCTTCACTGTATTGCCAATGTTTCATTGAAGTACGCAAAGCCACGATGTTTTTAGTGCGGTTCAATATACCTACCTATCAATAAGCGCATGACTTCGCCATTTGACACATCTCTCCCTGGCTGTCGACAGATCGTCATCCAGATCGGAGAGGAGGTGGACGGAATGATCATGATCCGTGACGGAGAGAACCGCCAGGGCGCCTGCCCGCTCAAATACCTGACCGAGGTGTGACGTCATTGGCCCCTGGTGACGTCAGACCGGCCGCCGGCCGCCGCCGCGGGCCGGCCGCTCTTTTTACAGTGTCCATGACTGTCGGGGAAGTTGCGACTTAGGGCCGCGCGGTCCCGTGAGCCCACACGAGCTGTTGATGTGCACAGCTGCAGCTGCGTCAGAGGGCGAGGCGTGGCGCCACTGATCCCCCTCCCCCTCTCCCCACACACCTGTGATTGCGCGACTTTGGCGCTGTCTGCTCGCCACTCTGTCTGCTTACGCACGCTCGCTGCTGCGTGGGGTGGCCGCCGATGACGTCTGTGACGACTGATGACGTCATGGACTCCGCCGCCGCTGAGGTCGTGGTGAGGTCGAGATGTGACGACTGAGATTGTGAAATTGTGTTCTATGTGAGCTGCCGGCTGGTGGGTCGGCACCGGGTGTCTTCTATGGCGGCGGAGCGGCTGCCCTCCCCTGCCCTCCTCTCAGGACACCCCGACTCCGCCGGGTCCGCGTCTTGCCGCTGCCGATCATTGCTTTATCATACGCTGAGTTATGTCTCCCGTGGCAGACACGCGAGACGCAAACGGCGCGGCTGCGACGCTTCTGGTGCGTTGGAAAATGTCCGACGCGCTGATCGCTCACCCGAAGTTTTCAAATGCGGACTCGCCGCTGGCTAGGACAATATCGACACCCATACACGTTTGCACCATAACAGAATGCAATAGCGCCACACGGGCGCCTCGTTTTACCCGGGCGTTTGCCAAGTTGTGTTGCGTTTCGTTGCCCGTTAGTTTGTGTTGAAGAGCGCTGACGTGGCATAGCACGAGCTCCGCGAGAATCATCGTTTTATCGTTGTAGTCATACCAGCGTCCCTGTTACCA
>VOPJ01007026.1:0-54754 GCA_014673585.1 Semibalanus balanoides | reverse complement strand
TTCGAGTCTAGCGGGGAAGGGGGTGTTCATCTTTGATGTGCGGTGGTAATGGATTTGACGATTGGCAGAGTATCTCCAGCGACGCGGCTTGGAGTCTGGCCCAAATAGACTCCTTTACTATCTTTAGTTTTTTGATGTAGGGTAAGCTCAGTAACTTTTTATTTTATCGAGTATCTCTAACTTATTAGCAACACCGTGGGGTTCAACTCTGGGCCGCGTCGCTGGAGATTCTGCTAATCGTCAAATCCACATCACCCAACACTTACCCAAGAAAGTAGTTAACAAAAATTCAGACTTTCAGTCTGAGATGATTAGATAGTATATAGTCCTTTCTTGTAATTTTCTTTTCCCCTCACTTTAAGTTTTTCCAAACCATCTATTCTAAAAAATATACTCTTAAAAGGGAGTATTCTACTCGTACCTAGATTTACAATCTAACGCCTAACCTCAGCCACCTTTTAGTTTTCCATACTGGGTATGGGGGGGGGGGAAACTGTTAGAAGATTCGAACCTCTATGTAATGCTTTCAAAGCACCCGCTTTCCAATCAGCCAAACAGCTACTTTTCTATAAGTTTATCTCATAGAAGATTAGCAAGGGGGCAGGTGAGAAAGAATGAGAAATAAGCTAGAGTTAACAATTGCCCAATAATATAAGGGTCTTCTACAGGTATGCCCCCAATTCATGTTAAAAGGATAGCGGTTCTAATATACGATCAGAAAAGAAATTTAGAGACAGGGTAGAAAGTTAGGCACCGAAAGTTTCTTTTCTGGGATAGCGGAAGAATGATTAAGATGAGAATAGATATAACTAAGGCAATTACCCCTCCAAGTTTATTAGGAATAGAACGAAGAATGGCATAGGCGAAGAGATAATATCACTCCGGTTTAATGTGCTCAGGAGTCACTAAAGGATTAGCTGGGATAAAATTATCAGGATCCCCCAGAAGATAAGGACTCCAAAGAGTAATTATTAATAAAGAAAAGATAATAATACAGAAACCTATTAAATCTTTAAATGTAAAATAGGGGTGAAACGGAATTTTGTCTATATTTCTATTGACTCCTAAAGGATTATTAGACCCAGTTTGGTGCAGAAACAGTAGGTGAACTACTACCATTCCTAAAATTAGAAAAGGTACTAAGAAATGAAGAGCGAAGAATCGAGTGAGAGTAGCATTATCAACGGCAAAACCTCCTCAAATTCATTCTACTAACATGGGCCCTACGTAAGGAATGGCGGAGAACAAGTTAGTAATCACTGTAGCACCCCAGAAGGATATTTGTCCTCAAGGTAGAACATAACCAATAAAAGCCGCAGCCATAGTAAGGAATAGGATAAGAATCCCTGTAACTCAAGTTTGAAGTATTTTGTATGATCCGTAATAAATACCTCGTGAGATATGGAGATAGATACAGATGAAGAAAAAAGATGCTCCGTTGGCATGCAAGGTTCGTATTAGCCAACCTCTATTCACATCTCGCATAATATGAACGACTGAAGAAAAAGCTAAGCTAATATCTGAGGCAAAGTGCATTGCTAGGAATAAACCGGTGACAATTTGGATACCTAAACATAGTCCTAGGAGAGAACCAAAGTTTCATATATAAGAAATGTTTGGTGGGAGAGGGCAGATCAACTAAGGCCCCGTTTATAATTTTAAATAATGGATGACTTTTTCGTATAGGTTTTGAATTTAAAGAATCGTAAAGGCCTTGACTTATTTTTCTAATTTTTACAACGGTTAAAAGAGTTAAAATAATATAAGAAGCTATCAAAAGTGTAACAGGTATCACAGACATAGAAAAGGGTTTGAAAATGGTCAAATTGGAAAATTGCTCTGAAGATATGATTTTAGCTTCAGAGGTTAAATTTTGGTTTGGTAATGAAACAAACAAGGTAACCAAGGGCGCTATTATTAAAGGTAATAGTATCTTTAAATTAGGCTTAAACATCTCATTAGAAGCAATATTGGACATATAAGTAAATAGAATCAGCATCCCCTCCCAGAAAAAACCAAGAATAAGTGTATAGGAAAACCAAGGGAAATTGTGTAACAGAGTACATAAAGAGAGAGATTAAGACTGTTTGAAGAATTAAAACAAAAATTATGGCAAGGGGATGAAACATGAAAAGAAAAGTTAGATTTACTATAAACATTATAATTAAGATAGTATTTATCATCATAGCCTCAGAGAAATAGTTCTTTTTCCGACTTACAAGACCTGTATTTTATATAAATTACATAGACAGAATTCAAATCTTTTAATCGTGTCATCTAATTTAAGTGAGTCAGGCACCGATTTATGTGTCATCTAGAAAATTTACTAAACAGAAAGTAGTTTCAACAAAAATTTAGGTTTTGGAAATCTGAGATGGCTTACGATGGGCCCTTTCTGAGTGACAATTTTTTTTTTATCTTACCAATATTTATATTTCTCGTAGGAACTTGAATCTATATTTCCAAACGTAAACATTTAATAAATATGTTAATTAGATTAGAATATATTGTCCTGGCAACAGTTTTTTATTAAATCAATATTAATTACTTTTACAGTAGGTCTAGAAACCATATGTTAGAACTTATGTTTTCTAGTAGCTTCTGTTTGTGAAAGGTAGTTTAAGATAGGATAATAGTAGGGATAGTGCGTTCCCATGGCTCAGATTGTTTAGAAGCCTTCAGCGTTTTTAAAATGTTTAAAATTTTTCTTTTTTATAATTCTAGGATTAATAGTAATATTCATTTTCTAAAGAGTTTATATCTTTTTTCCTGTATTTTATTCTCTTGAGATAAATTGGCTGCTAATATATAATAGAAACATAATCAAAGAAATTCATTTTTTTAGGCCTCTTAGATGTTTTAAGGCTGGTTTATAATCTTTTTAACTTTTTGAAATTGTTATAATTAAATAATACTTTCGAGTCACGGTTATTAAAAGTTAGCAATACTTTTATCAGAAATTTTGTTTTGTTCTTATATTAATAATATTTCTTCTTTTCCTGACTTTTAGATCAACAGATTTATTATCTTTTTACATCTTTTTTGAGGGTTCACTTATTCCCATTTATCTTTTAATTGTGGGGTGAGGGTACCAGCCTGAACGTCTACAGGCGGGGATTTATCTTCTTCTTTATACTATTTTTGCTTTCTGCTTTTAACCATTATTAATTTTCAATCTTTTCACATTGGAAAGTTGTTAGGAAGATACAGATTTTCTTCTTAAATACACTCTTTTGAGGCACCTTACTGGATCGGATTTTGTTTTTCCTCTCCATTTTCGCCCTTTTTAGTTTTAAAACTGCCAGCTTTCTATGTTCATTTATATGACTCCCAAAAGCCCAATGTAGAGGCTCCTGTAGCGGGTTCTCATGATACTAGCTGGAAGTTCTTCTTAATTAGGTTGTTATGGAGTAATACGTTATAGGATTTTTTGAAGGGAGTATCTTTGTTTTTTTTGAGAAGCTTTTAGTCTTTTAGGTTTGCTAGAGGTCTTTTCGTGAGTTTCATTTGTTTACGTCAGGTAGATCTGAAAGCTTTGATTGCTTATTCCTCTGTAAGACACATAGGTTTAGCTTTAGGGGGGTTAGGAAGATGAGGCTTATGAGGATACAGTTCGTGTCTTTATACATGTGTGTCCCACGGTTTATGTTCTTCAGGCCTATTTTTTTTTGTCAGGAGTAATTTATGAACGGAGAGGTTCCCGCAGCATAATAATCAACAAAGGAATACTCGAGATCATACCCAGAATGTCCTTTTGGTGGTTCATATATTGTATTGGTAATATGGCTGCTCCGGTTGTTCTAAATTTAGTAGGGGAACTAGGACTTTTAGGTAGAATCTTAAGTTTTAGTTTTCTTTCTATAACCTTACTTATATTGTTTTCTTTCATAGGGGCTTGTTATAGACTCTATTTATTTTCTTCTACACAACATGGAAAGATATTATTCCGGAATTCGTTCTATAAGAGATGGCTTGATCCGAGAATATTTAGTTTTATTCTTACATTTCTTTCCTTTATTTTTTCTAATTCTAGAGGTAGATTTTATAATCATTTTGTTTAAATAGTTTAAGAGAAATTTAAGGTTTTGGTTGGTACTTAAGATGTAAATTTACTTTTAGAAAATATGTTTGTTTTTAAAGAAATATGAAACCTAATTTATACTGTTTTTTTACTTTTTTCCTTTCTTTTATTCTTTTTCTAGTCTACTGTCTTCTAAATTATCTCCTTTCAAGCTTGTATGTTCAGACTGAAATCTATTTTCTTGGGGTGCGACGGATATTTAATATATTTTTCTTTTTGGATTGAGTTTTTTAATATTTTTATCTTTTGTACTTTTCCATTCCAGGGAAGATGTATTTGTATTATTCTGGGGAATAATAGAAGGCGAAATAAACTTATCACGATTTTAATTTTTTCTCCCGTTGCAGGATTTGTGGGATCTATAGTTCCTTTAATTTTTTAGTCCCAAATCTTATTAGAATTCTGTCTAGGTTGAGATGGATTAGCTTAGTATCCCTATTTTTGGTTAGTACTACTATCGTAAACATTTCAATGTCATTAAATGCAGCGAACTTTTGGACCGTACAACTAATCAAATCGAGTGGGGGAAATTTCTTAATATTTAATTGACATTCGTTTTGGATAATCAATTACGGAGATTGAAGCTTTGTAGCTTGAATGGGGGATAGCCAAAGATTGATTCTAACAAGAGCACTTATTATTTTAGCTTCATTAACTAAAAGAGCCCAAATTCCTTTCTCTGCTTGGCTACCTGCCGCTATAGCAGCTCCTACACCTGTCTCGTCTCTCGTCCATTCTTCGACTTTAGTGACAGCGGGAATCTATCTAGTAATCCGTTTAGGTTGGGTTTACGATTTTTGGATAAATGAACTTTTAATAGTCTTGTCTGTATTAACTATATTCATAGCCGGGTCTGGTGTTGTTTTGAAATTTGATCTAAAAAATAATTATTGCTTTTGTCTAACTTTAAAGACGAAATTTAGGTCGTTATAATATATAGTTTATCTTTGAGGGTGGTAAAATAAGCTCCTGTTCCATTTTGTTAATACATGCCCTATTCAAAGCTTTACTTTTCATAAGAGCGGGGTGTATTATTCATGGTTTCAAAGGTTGGCAAGATATTCGGATGATGGGAAATATAATAACTTCGCTACCTTTTATTAGATCTTGCTTTGTTGTGTCAAATCTAGCTATAAGAGGTATACCTTTTTTGGCAGGTTTTTATTCAAAAGATTTGATCTTGGAGTTATCTTTAATAGAAGAGCTCAATATCTATAAGTCCTTTTTATGTTATTTTTGTCTACTGGACTTACTGTGGCTTTACTTTTTCCGAATTAAAATTTTATTACATAGTCGCGTCGAGATTTCGTTTTAAGAGGTTCTTGGTAATTTTAAGAGATGGGTGAGGGAACTATAATAAATCGTTGTAGTGGCTTTAGTTTTGTTCTCTGTTTTTTTTTGGGGCTATAGTATCTTGGTTGACCATAGACGTAACTTCAATTATTCTTCCTTCTAGTTTAAAGAATCTTACTTTAAGAGTGTGTATTTTAGGCATATTTTTAGGATTTTTTATATCTCAATCTACTTACAGTTTTTCTAAAATTAAATTTTCTCTGATAATTTGGTTCAGAGGATCTATATGATTTTTACCTTATCTTTCTTCTCAACCACTAACATACTCACCTTTAAAACTAGGGTCAGAGGTAATAAAATTTGGAGACATGGGTTGATTAGAGCTTTTAGGGGGCCAAGGCTTAAATAAATACATTTCTTATCTTTCTTCTAAAGTTCAATTAATAAGTATAAATTCCCTAAAAACTTTTATTCTTTTAATTTGGATCTTATTAGTGATAATCATGTTTTTTTAATTAAAATAGCTCAAACTTAGAGTTTTGCATTGAAGCTGCAAAGGTGGCATGGCCCTTTTGATATGTATTATAATAGAAAAAAATGTTACAATTATTGCAAGGCTCAAAGTTAGCAGCTTTAAGATTTTTCATTTTCTATCTTAGGAAAAAGGTTTTTCTTCTCGTCAACGAAAATGAAGTGTGTTAGATACACTACTAAGATATCTTTAAAAATTAATCAAAGTAGGGTAACAAAATTACCTTCTCTTGATTGCAGGTCAAATATTATAAAAACTTCTACTTTCTTAATTAAAGTTTAAACTTATCTTATCATTAACAGTGATATTGCTTATCTTAGCTATAACTAAAGAATGAGGGCCATAAAGACCAAAGACCGGGTCGAAACCGATAGCAATAATTCGCTTCTCATCCACGTAATTCAATCCAGTGTTCTTTCTTTTCACTCGTAGTAAAGACCTAAAGTAACTAAAAAGAGAAACAGACCCCCAGTTCCCATTCAAAAAATAGGGGGGATAGAGTTTGTGATTAAACCTAAGGGAAGAAGGATAGAAATCTCAATATCAAAGATTAGAAAGACAATAGCGATTAAAAAAAAATCGAATTGAAAACGGAATACGGGATGTATTTTTTGGGTCAAATCCGCATTCAAAAGGTGAAGCCTTCTCTCGATCTAAGATCGTTTTTTTAGATAATAAAGTTGAAATAATGATTAAAAGAGATCTGATTAAAACAGCAATGAAAAATGCGACTAGTATTAGTTTAATTGCTTATCCTAAATTTTGGGACCTATAAATTGGAAGTCCTATAATACTCTTTATCTAATTAAGCATCCTCCTCAACCAATAAATAGTTACAATAAAGGAAAGTCAAACTACATCAACGAATGCAATATCAAGCTGCCGCTTCAAACCCAAAGATGGGTCCTGAAAAATGGAATTTGGTTTGCGAATAAACACACTATTAAAAAAGTGTGATCCTACAATAACTGGGTGGTAATCCCATGGAACCCTGTGGCGAACATACGAATGTCGAAACCGTAAACGGCTTCAGCAATAGTGAATGGGGCTTCGACATACTCTAAGCTTGTAGTATAGTGGAAGTAATAACTCCTAGAATAATCGTAATAGCTAAAGCTTGAACAATTGTGGAGTGGTTTCCAATTATTAGGCGTGGTGTGATCATGTGATAGTCACCCCTGAGCGAGAAGAATAGCAAAGTATTTGTATAGAGGAATTTGAAAATGGTTGAAAGTCACAATTCTGCCGGGGTCACTGCGTTCCACATCTCCTACAGAAGGGGCAAGTCTAGCATGGAAGAATGCTCAGAAAAAGAAACAAAGAAAAAAATTCTGAAACAATAAACAAGATTATCCCTCATCGAGGTTAGTGATAACTGTTCTGTTATGTAATCCTTAAGAGTTCCTTCTCCGAGCGATTATCTCGTCACATGTTGATAAGAAGAGATAATAATAATAAATAAACCTAAGCTAAGGATACTTATGGAGTTATAATGGGAATCATAAAAAGCCCAGATGTTATTGTCAGGAGCCTCCAATTGAGGCTGTTAAAGGCCAGGGGCTTCTATCTACAAATGAAAGGGGTGGTGAGAGTGAGTTGTCAATATAACTTGCTTGCATAGAGAGTGAAAGAGTCGCGAACACGTAAAGCCTGAATTACGGCTACGGCAGCTTCAAGAGTTATAAGAGCAAATTGAGCAGCTGTTACAGCAATAATAATCAATATTCTGCTATTTACTATACTTTCTCCTAAAAGAATTAAAAGAAGATGCCCGGCCGTTAAGTTTGCCGCTAATCGCACCGATAAAGTAATAGGACGAATGATATTTCTAATAGACTCAATTAGTACTATAAAAGGTATCAAAATAATTGGGGTACCTAGAGGCACTAAATGAGCGAACATATGGTTTGTGTTGTTAATTCATCCGTAAAGCATAAAAATAAGTCACACAGTTAAGGCCATAGACAAAGTCATGGCGATATGGGCTGTTCTAGTAAAAGTATAAGGTATTAATCCAAAGATATTATTAATTAAAATAAATATAAAGAGGACATTAAAAAAAATAATATTCTTGTATCTCTTAAATAAAGGTATAAACTCTTTAGTAATATAAGAAGTTAATTCGGTGTATATAATACTCGCTTTTGAAGTTGAGATTCAATACATAGGAAAAAATACTGCTACAAATAGAAATATAGACATTCAGTTTAATTGAATGTTTAGAGTGGCGGATATTGGGTCAAAAGAAGAAAAAAGGTTTGTTATCATGCTCAACTAGAAGAATAAATCTTCTTTGAAACTTCGAAGAATCTGGGGTTAGAGGAGAACTCGTAAAAATAGATTATGAAGAGAATTAAGAATTATAGAAAAGTTATAAGTATAATTAAGCCATATAATGGGGGCTATGTGAGGAATAGAAATTGCCTTAAGAAGGCGATTTTATACATGACAAGACTAAAGGTTATTATTTAACTAAATTTTCTTACTCAAATATATTAATTCAATTTGAAAAAGAATTTATAGAAATTTCTTTCAACAACAATAGTATAAAGGCTTAATGATTTAGCCCCACAAAATTTCAAGAACATTGCCCCAAAAAAATAAGCCAGGTCAGATTCTAAAAAGGTAATTGGTTTAAACGTCCGGGGATAGCATCAGCTTTTAACTTAACGCAGGGACAGTCCAAGAATAATTACATCCGTTGAGGATACTAAAATACGATATAAGTGTTTATGGGCACTACCTATAGAGCGGTTATCTACTTCGATTAACGGAATTGGTTATTTCAGGTCTTTTTGAGGGATCATGTAAGATCAAATTCGACATCCAGAAATCAGAATATTATAAGATCAATATCACTGGTGTCGCTATAGATTTAATAGTTAAATGAGGGTTGTTTCGTACTCATCCAAAAGGTAAAGCAAGTGAGGGATGGAGAGCGATAAAGGATTAGAAGAAAAGCAGGAATAAACTGTTTTTCAAATTACTTCGATAAAATGCCTTCTAGAAGGAAATCGGATCAATGAATTTATTTCTAAAATATAGTAAATAATATAAGCTTACGAGAGTAAGTAACTAACGTTAAGAACTAATTATAGTGTGGTCGTGGAATGAAATTAATTCTTCTAAATTAAGGTGAAGCTCTATCCTTGGAAATTTAATTGAGAATCATGTTGACATTTTTTTCTGAAAAAGGATTTAAACCTTTATGGATAGATCTTAAATCTATAGCACTAATCTGCCACATCAGAACTTAACGAATGGTAAATTGAGGGAGCTCATCATAACTATGATAATGAGGTGGGGTAGTGTGGAGCTCATTCTAAATTCCGAGATAAATTAGGTCTAAAGATTGTTGGTCGTTGAGAAACCATTGCTTCTCAGACAATATAAATAAATCCTAAAGTTCTAATAAATGAAAGTGTAGACCCAATAGATGAGACAACATTTCATGTTGTAAAAGCATCAGGGTAATCGGAATAACGACGAGGTATCCCTGCTAAACCTAAAAAATGTTGTGGAAAAAAAGTCACATTAACTCCTACGAACATGGCCCCAAAATGAATTTTTAGTCATTTAGGCTTCATAGTAATTCCAGTTAATAAAGGAAATCAATAAACAGCTCCAGCCATAATCCAAAACTGGCTCCTATAGATAAGACATAGTGGAAAATGGGCGCTACATAATAAGTATCGTGAAGAACGGATATCTAATGAAGAATTAGCTAAACTACAGCCAGTTTACTCCTCCTACAGTAACAAGAAAAGAAAACCTAAATGCTCATAAAAGTTGGGGGGCTATAAGAAAATTGAGAACCGTGTAGAGTTCCTAATCAACTTAAATACTTTAATTTCGCTGTTGGTACGCAATAATATAGTAGGCAGAAGTGAAATAAGCCGGGTGTCTACATCTATACCGAACAGTGAACATGATGGTGGTGCTCAAACTAACAAACCTAAAATTCCAATAGCAATTATTGCATAAATTATTCCAATGTCCCAAAAGATTCTTTTTTTTCCAAACTTTCTCTGGCTACAATATGAGAAATTCATTCCAAAAAGCCTGGTAGAATAGAATGTAACTTCAGGGTGTCAAAGATATCAGAATAAGTGCTGGTACAGAATAGGGTCTCCTCCTCCTGTAGGGTCAAAGAAAGAAGTATTCAAATTACGATCTGTAAGGAGTATAGTAATAGCCCCAGCTAGAACAGGTAAAGATAAAAGAAGTAAAATAACTGTAATAAAAACACTTCAAACAAAAAGAGGTAAACGATCGAATGTTAAAGTCTCGGCTCGTATATTAATTACTGTAGATATAAAATTGATGGCTCCTAAAATTGAGGATGCTCCAGCTAAATGGAGAGAAAAAATCGAAAGATCTACAGAGGCTCCAGAATGCGCAATATTTCTTGAAAGAGGGGGGTAGACAGTCCAACCCGTTCCAGCCCCTGCTTCAACTAATGAACCTCTAATTAGAAGTATTAAAGCTGGTGGCAATAATCAAAAACTTATATTATTAAGTCGAGGGAAAGCTATATCAGGGGCTCCTAATATCAGTGGTAAAAGTCAATTTCCAAATCCACCAATTATAATAGGTATAACTATAAAAAAAATATAATAAAAGCATGAGCAGTTACAATAACGTTATAAATTTGATCGTCACCAATCAATCTTCCTGCTGACGCTAGTTCAGCACGAATTAGTATTCTAAAGAAGCAGTTCACTATAGCGGATCAGGCCCCAAAAATTTAAGTATAAAAGTTCAATATCTTTGTGATTTGTTGAGAATATCATTGTCGCGAATTTAATAATGCTGAGCAAGCTGCCAATCGTACCTTTGAGGCTACAGGTTTATTTAGAGCGCCGGGACATTAGATAAATTAAACTAAAAGGAATGATTCCTCCCTTAACGAAAAAAGAGATAAAATTCTCAGATATAGAATTTTTATTCCTTTATTTTTTTGTGATCAAACTATACTTTGTAAAAAGAGTAAAAAGTTTCTGAAACATAGTCGAGTATAAAAAATATAAGGTGATTAATCCTGGAGGACATTAAGATAATTAAGACAGGGAAATTTCTTCTGATAACCATTATTCGGCAATTCACATTGGGAGGAATCCTAATAAAGGAGGGAGTCCCCCTAAAGAGAGTATATTAATAAATACTATAATTTTTGATCTATATTGTTGTAGTAACGTTAACTGAGAAAAATAACTTAAATTTAACAACCAGAAGGAGAAACATAAAATAAATCTTGTAAAACAATAAATAAAAAAATAATCCATTCAGAGACTTGAGTTGAAAAATATTATTCTTCCTATCCAGCCTAAATGGGAAATTGAGGAAAACGCTAAAATTTTCCGCATAGAAGTTTGATTAATCCCTGAGATTGCCCCAACTAGAGCTGAAGTTAAAGCTAAAGCCAATAAAGGTGTTAGCATAGAAAATAAAGAAAGAATTACTAAAAGGAGAAATCTTTTGCCATGTTAATAATAGTAGTGAATTAACTCAGTTCAATCCTTCTAAGACTTCAGGAAATCAAAAATGAAAAGGCGCTATACCTAGTTTTATGCAAAGAGCCAGAGTAATTAAAATGTTAGAAGTTCTAGACAAGGTGTGGCTGTTAAGCAAATAAAAGTACAAGGAGCTGAAGATCACTAAGGCTGATGCTATAGCTTGAATCAAAAAGTATTTAATGGCCGCCTCTCTACTTTTTTTATTATTGTCTAAATTGATAATTATGGGAATAAACGATATTAAGTTAATCTCTAGACCTATCCACATCCCAAAAAGAGAAGAAGACGAGATAGAAATTAAAGTTCCTGAAAATATAAAAANCCCACATTGTCGTTTCATTGGCTCTCGTAACAACCTGAATCTAATTGCATCACCGATGAATGACAATAAGCTACAATTATGTATCTCTCACGTTACATATAGGCCTGCCATTTCTCCGCGACAGGGCAGGTCTTCGCGAGGTCGGTGGTCGCAGAATCACTGCGTGCCAACAGATTCACATTAGGCGGGATCTGACTTATCTGGATGCAGCCCATCACCACCCTGGGGACCACCTCGCCTCGCGGAAAGGAAGACACGGCCGTGCCCGCTCGATGACATAATTGTTGACGCCCAGAGCAAGGTGTAGATTATTGTCACCATCTGAACTAAACACTATTTAACACGGCGGTGGCAAGCTGTAAACATTAGATTGCTGGAAAGTGCAATGCTTTCGGTGCAAAACAGCAGCCTCGCATTAACCCATAAGTTTGCATGTGAGGCGCTGCTTCATCAGAATATTATGACAATGACTAATAGCGATTGTGTCGCCGATGGGTGTCGGACTACCCGAGGACGGCACTCCGGCGCGGCGGGCCGGTCGAGTGCGCTGCGCCAGACGCCGTGCTGAACCCGGGGGCGGCGTACCATGCAGGCAGCTCTCCTCAGTTGGATCAGTTATACACGCCGGGGTGTCGGCCTGGTCCGGCCAGCTGCCGGCTCTCCTCTGTTGGATCAGTTATACACGCCGGGGTGTCGGCCTGGTCCGGCCAGCTGCAGGCCAGGGCAGTGTCGTGTCGGCCACATTCGTCGTACATCGCATCATCACCAGTTGCGTCAGCCGTCAGCCCGCGTATACCGGCAATCGGCATCCACAGCAGCAGCAGCAGCAGCAGCAGCAGCTCACTGCGTCCTCGGCTGCTCCCAGGCCGCTCTCTGAATGTCCTCGCCACTCCTCAGCCGGCGGTGACTGACATCAGGTCAGAAATCGGCCTCCAGCCGCTTCATCGTGTGCGCGCTCTGAGTATGTCCGTGTCTGGGATCGACGGGTACGCGGCCGGTACCTGGTGTATATGTCCCGGTCTACGCGTCGCGTTATCATATGCGAATGTGTGTATTTGCGTATACGTGTATGCGATTCGCGATTGTGATGTGCAGATGCACGAGTGTTCGTATGGCATGTCTGTGTCTGCTGTCTTTGAATCTGTATTGTCTGTGTATGTGTGCTTGCACCTGTGTGTAGTGTATGTGTCTGAGTGTCTGTGTCAGTGTCTGCACCTATCTGTGTCTCGCTGTCTGTGTTCGTGTCTGTATCGGATCGGTGTTGGCGTCTTGGCCAGTGACCGTGTATCAGCCCACTGAATCTCTACCCACTGAACTTGGCGGTCGACCACAGAGTCACGCCTTCAGCATTCATTCCACTCGGCTGTGTCAGTTCAGCGTAGAAGCCGTTTGCAGCGCACCTGACGGACACCCCGGCCCACCTGGCCTGTTTATTCCGTCTGCTACACTGGAGAGGCGTACCAGTGAGCCGCAGGAGGCGTCCACACACCCTGCAGTACCCGTGTCCGTCACAGCAATGTGACAGGCTGTCATTGTACACACGAACCGATGATGGGCCACTGACCGACAACGATCGGCGTCTGCTCCCAGAACCGAGCTGCACCGAGGAATGAGACATGTACAGAACCGAGCTGCACCGAGGGATGAGACATGGCACACAGAGTTCTGACTGTTGTGAGTGGATTAGTGTCTAAGGTCGGGTCATGTGTGGAGGGACCGTCAGACCACAATGGATATGACATTCGTAAGCCGTGTGCACCGGGACCTAGGGACAAAACAAAATGACTTATTTTTAGTTATGCCCTACAATAAATCCCTGCAGTCATGACAAAGTAATATGTTAATATAATTATAATAGTGTATTACTATTTTACAGTCGAGATATGTTGGTATCACGTAGCAGTGATTAAAAACATGACACCAATCCGCTGTCCTCGCCCTTTGCAAGGAAATCGCCGAGCAATGGTAAGTCGATCTTATGAATGCTTGATAATGTGACAATGTAGCGAGGAGTGCGGAGAAATCTTATGAATGCTTGATCCTGTTTCCTCCTTCCTGTTCCTGTTCCACCCTTGGCGGAGAAACTAAATTAATCCTATAATTAAGGCACACTTCGAATCACAACTTCTGATTCACTATGGTGCAGGGAAGAGAAAAGACTGCAATATTTAACTTTCGCAATTGAGCTCGCATGATAAGAGCAGTCACGCCTTTTAATTTTAAAAGTTTGTTGTTAAAATGGCCAAGCCTTTATAGTTAGCTTTGTAATCAATTCGCAGTTTTGGAGCCCATTTTATAATAGGTTTAGGCACTAATGCTGGTGTAGGTGCAAATCAGTGCTGGTCCTTCCACCTGCTTTTGTAATAGTGCCAACCGCCAACGCTGGTGTTGGTTGGCGGTGACTGGTGTCTGGTAACACTGGTACTGGTGTTGGTGGTGGTGCCGGTGTCAGTACCGGTGCAGGTGCGGGTGCCGGTGCCGTTGTCTTGGTGACAGTATCTGTGCTGGTGTTGGAGTCTGTATTGTTGCAGCTGGTGCTGATGCTGGTGTTGACGGTCACCAGTCACCACAGCCGCAGTCTGCAGACTGGCCGTCCGAGTCGTTACCGCCCACAGTCGTTATCCCCGGCAGCATGTGCAGCACATAGCGGCACATAGCGGCACATAGCGGCACATAGCGGCACATAGCGGCACATAGCGGCGGCGGCGGCGGCGCTTACACGACAAGCAAGCAATTGTGCAGGCCGCTTCTGCCGCCGAGACGGCCCAATCTATTACCCCCTTCCATCAATTTGGCGAATAAAATTTCATATCCATTAATATAAAAGAGCCACAAATAAACGAGCATTCAAGATAAATTAGATTTTGACAGGCCAATTTCCCGCAATGAAGAATGAATTCCGGAAAGATCGGGATTAGGGTGGGTCGGCGGTGGCGGTGGTGGTGGTGGTGGTGATGGTGGCGGCGGCGGCGGCGGCGGCGGCGGCGGCGGCGGTGGTGGTGGTGGTGGTGGTGGTGGTGGTGGTGGTGGTGGTGTTGACAGGGGCGACAAGCAGTGGTGGTGGTGAGCCGACAAGCCAAGGGGCCCAGCCTCCATTGTTGCAGCAGTGCGTGGCCCGCTGCTTCCGCCGCCGCCCCGGGGCACCACGTCTACTCAGCGTGAGTGGCAAACTTGTCCGTCCCGGGGGCCGCTGGAGGCCGGTCAGGACAGTTGGCGAGCGACGCCTCGTCTGTAGGGAGCGTGTCACGTGGGCGACAGACGAATGAGTGACGTCTCCAGGGCCGGCCACACGCGCTCGGGAGGACGGGGCGGCACGGGTCAGATGCGCTCGGGAGGACGGGGTGGCACGGGTCAGACGCGCTCGGGAGGACGGGACGGCACGGGTCAGCCGCGCTCGGGAGAACGGGACGGCACGGGTCAGACGCGCTCGGGAGGACGGGACGGCACGGGTCAGACGCGCTCGGGAGAACGGGACGGCACGGGTCAGACGCGCTCGGGAGAACGGGACGGTATGGGGGCTGAAGATAGAGGACCGGAGGAGCCGTCTGCGTCTGAGCTGAGCTGAGCAGAGCAGGTGGATACGGCGTGAGATTGGCGAGACCGCAGGTGTCGGCGATGGAAGCCAGTGACGTCCTCCTGATTAAAGCAGATGACACCAACTTCTCATCCTATCTGGTGGTACGTTCACACACTTCAGGTGGCTCCAAATCCACGTCCTATTTCACTACAGCACTCCATCACGGACTGTACACGGACACCTGGCTGGCACGCGGCCCGACCTGCAGACACCCGTCCCCCACCCACCCCTCCCTCCCTCCCTCCCGAGTCAGTCACCCGTGCCGGACGAGCCCGGCTACCGCTGTCCTGACGTCACCCCACCCTCACACCCACACATCCGCCGCTGCACTGCTGACCGCCGAGTGGCCACGGCGCCAGCACATCCCGCTCGTGACGGGCCGTCTTGCTCGGCGAAATCGACCACCACCAATTTAATCAAAAAATTATTGACTTTTAAATTCGAATTCCATGTAGAGAGTGCATGCTGATCCGGCGTTGGATAGGTTGGACATGGACAGTGTGGCTGCGACAAGGAACAGCCATTAGCGTGTGCGGTGGCTGATGGGCCGGGCGGCGCGCGGCGGCGGCAGCGGCGGCAGAGGGTTCTGTTGGGGCAGGACGGCACTGATGACGCAGTCAGGAGCCCTGTCCGCTGCGCCACGCTGCAGCGGGGAAGGAGGCCGACACGACACCGGCAGAACGGGGATCCAGGAAACAGACAGCAGCGGTGACGGCATGCATTCCAGCGTTGCAATGCATCGTCGGGTTTATCTCGGGTGTAAATGAAGTGGTACAGAAAGGGATAACGGTTGATTTAAAAGGCACAATACAATATGCTGATATCCTACTGATCTACGGCGATTAAGAGCCGCGATCGAATCAATTCCGATTGAATCAGGCGCGACTTCGTCTACCTTTGCCATTAGCTCGCACGGATACAAGGCGTGAAGTGACCTGATGACTTCTCACAAATTAGTGTCGTTTCCGGTTCTCTTCGATACGAAGCCGATTCATGACGTGCGTGAGGCCATAAGGTGGCCGGTTCAGCCCGCTGCGTCCCAGCTCTGCGGCCCGAGTGCGACGCACGCGTCTCACTCCACCGGCCAGCCATCAGCGCGGCGGGCTCGTCTCGTCCGCGGCGGCATTGGCGCAGCACTTCCGCGGCGCTTTCGTCTGTTGCACGCCGCCTCTGTCGGTTCCGGCGCGGCATTGTGGCGGCGCCGGCAAACATCCGCCGCCACTGAGGGTGGCGGAGAGGACCGAAGTAGCCCCCAGGAACCGGCCGCGGCAGCCGGAGGGTGGCCGATCCGCCGGCCCCGAGGATGACGAGCGGGGCTGGAGGAGGCCCGGCCGCGGGAGCTGCGCCGCGCCACAGGAACTGGTGACGGGACACCAGTTCCGTGACGAGAGATTGTCTGGGTTCATACAGTCGCTCCGACGACAACATTGGACCGGACGGTCAGCTACATTGTCACGACGGCTGCTTTGCCGTCGGCCACTCACGACAGCCTCTTACTGTCGGCCACTCACGACAGCCTCTTACTGTCGGCCACTCACGACAGCCTCTTACTGTCGGCCACTCACGACAGCCTCTTACTGTCGGCGATTAAAATCAGTTCCACGGGCGATGATCTATCCTCAACGGAACAAGATATTAACAGTCAATTATAAAGACACTGACTGTCATGTTCGGACACACTGTCATGCTCCCTAGTCTCCTCAAAGCCAGCCCCTTAGCCGAGCTCAAACATACACAACAGCGCGAGTAAATTTGCTTCGGATGTCCAGCAGCGATTAGCGCCCAATTAGGGGCATGACGAAAATAGGAGCAGGTAGAGTCGAACATGAAGAGACGAACAGCCAACAGAGAGCGTGATCACGAACAGACCGACACCGGAGACTCACCGGTAACTGCCCTGCCCTGGCTGTGCCTCCCCGTGCAGCAGCACGAGCGCGGCACAGAGGCCAACACCCTGAGGTAACCTGTGGCGATGGTGGTGGTGGTGGTGGTGGTGGTGGTGGTGCGTTTTGCTGTTTCGTGTGACCCCGGTGAGTTCCAGCCGTGTTTCCTAGGGCCGTGTGCTTTATGAGCTGCATGTGTCATGAGCCCTATGACATGAGCACTGTGCAGTGTGCTGTATACAGTGTGCCGTTTGCAGTATACCAGCAGCAGCCCCAGCCCCAGGTGGTCGGCCGCTCCCAGCGGGCCGCACCGGTGCGCGCCGTTCCAGCGGGCGCAGCTGGCGGCTGAAATTGCCCAGACGGCCAGCGGTCGACGGCGGCTTCGGGATCTGGCCCGGTCCACCGGCCGGGACGGGACCGACTGCACAGTCAGAGGCGGCTCGGAAGCTCCGCAGCTCTCCCTACAGCTCACAGTGAGCTGCCTACCAGCCACACAACTGCTATGTAGCTCTTCACCCCCTTCTGACAATCACCAACAACTGCCGATGCGTCCTCACACCTCTCACTGCTCACCATACCCAAACGTCGCCGGCACTCCCGGACACACATCAAGCCGGCGGCACTCCTCAACAGACCAAGGCACTCCCTGGACCCTGAAACTCCTTTGACACTCTCCAGACACTCTCCAGACACTCCCTGACTCTCCCTGACACTCCCAGACACTCTACAGACACTCCCAAACACTCCCTGACTTTCCCTGACACTCCCAGACACTCTACAGACACTTCCAAACACTCCCAGACACTCCCCAGACACGCTCCAGACACTCCCCGACACTTCCCAAGACACTCCCAGATACACGCTCCAGACCTCCGACACTCCCTGACTCTCCCCGACACTCCCAGACACTCTATAGACACTCCCAAACACTCCCAGACACTCCCCAGACACGCTCCAGACACTCCCCGACACTCCCGGTAACATTGTGTGGAGCACTCACCGATGCTGTCGATGTTGGCGCCGATCAGTTGGCCGCCCGACATGGCCCGCGTCTTCAGACACTGACCGTTGTTGTTATGCATGACTGCGAACTGCGCCGAGCTCTGAAACCAAACAGACACATGTCAAACCTCAAGACTTCCACATCCAAACAGCAAACTTCCAGCACATCACATCACATCACTAAGAACGCCGCACCACATAACAGCACACCGCACCTGATCACACCACATCAGACCTCCTCACACCTCGCAACACACCTCACAGCGGACCATTTGGCAGCTGACAGCGGCGGCCCCAGCGGGCGTCTGCCGGCCGACTCGAACCGCCGACTGGCGCTGACCGGCCCGGCGGCGGCAGGCAGCTCAGTTAATTACGCGTTTGCCGGCTGTTAATTGCCGCGTCTGCGGCTGCAGCAGTCGGCTGCAGCCCGCTCTCCGGTCACCAGCTAATTAGCGGAGCACACCCAGCCGCTGATTGGTGATGCCCAGCACGGCCACACGCCACAGCACGGCACGGCACGGCACGGCACGGCACGGCACGGCACGGCACGGTACGGTACGGCACAATCTGACACAGCCGTGCTCGTCACCCTCCCACGGCGACAGGTCAGTCTCAGCGCTCAGTGAGGGTCAGGCTCTGGTCACTGGTCAGCCGTCAGACCAGTCAGCGTTACTGCCGGTATAGGACAGGAGCGCCCTCCAGGCCTCCCTCTCCTCCCCTGGGGCGGGGCCGGGAGCGGCACGGTCACTCCTGCCGACCGCACCGACTCCCTCTCCTCCCCCTGGGGCGGGCGCGGGAGCGGCACGGTCCTCCTGCCGACCGCACGATCCCCTCTTCCCCCCCCTTGGGGCGGGGCTCGGAGAAGCGGCCGGTCACTCCTGCCGACCGCACCGAACTCCCTCTCCTCCCCTGGGGCGGGGCCGGGAACGCGGCCACGGTCACTCCTGCCGACCGCACCGACTCCTCTCCTCCCCTGGGGCGGGGCCGGGAGCGGACGGTCAACTCCTGCCGACCGCCACCGACCCTCTCCTCCCTGGGGCGGGGCCGGGAGCGGCACGGTCACTCCTGCCGACCGCACCGACTCCCTCTCCTCCCCTGGGGCGGGGCCGGAAGTGGCACGGTCACTCGACACACCTGCCGAGACCGCACCGACTCCGAGCCAATCAACTAATGCTGAATAAATCCAATTTGTTGCCGTCCACCCCCGGGGCGATGGGAAATTTACCCGCTCGCTCCAGCCAATCCTCCGTGCTCGATCCCGCGTACAACACCATCAAACATCGATGAATGGCCCCGTCTTTCCATTAGCCAACTAATCAAAAATTCTATTATCTTACCGGTCCCGGACTGTTTGCCCTTTCTGGGTCTATAATTCATTTTCTCGTATGTTGTGTGCTTTTCATTTTGCTCGGTCGCTCGGCGGAAAGCGCCGAGCGCCGAGCGGACGCGGTGCAATATAGGAACAGCTAATTAGACATTACAACCGCCGGTCACTGGCGCCGCGATTGTCGCAGGATTGTAGCCGCGATTGTCGCACAGGCCCGCAGCGAGCACAGTGTCGCCATCTATGAGAGACCGCACCAACTTGACTGATACGCCAGGTTCAGGCGGAGATGACACTTTTGCGAGTGGTGACCAAACGAAGCACGAGCGAAACACTCGATATTTAGCAACAGGAACACTTATTGAAACAGGTCTAGTTATCAGGAAATGTAGTTTCGTAAGTATAACGTTAAGCATAACGAAATGGTTTGCATTGATGATCCACTCCATGATGCAATGCATTATCACGCAATACTTGGATTAACTTATTTCGATTGACTGAACCAATTATTATTTAGAACCGCTACATGTTGTGAGCCGCTGTTATAAACTGCTCAGTACTAGGTGCTTCTAAAACAATTAAGACCATTGGAATACGATACATGCTAGGTAGGGGAAATGTTCCGATTAGCGACCCCCTTAGGTTGAAGCGCGCTGGTGATTATGCTGTCGCTTGTCTACGACCGTGGGAACTTGTTTAGAGAAGTGTGAACATTTTCAGCCATATACACTGCGGATTCCAGAGTGGGGGGGAGGGGCATGGGGCCATGCCCCCCCTGGAACCTTCGAACTTGAGGCACTCTGGCCGCACTGAAGGGCACTCCTTGTCGCCTAGAGGGTGGCACTCTGTGTCGCCTTTGAAGGGCACTCTGTCGCCTGAGGGGTACTCCGGTGCCCTCCTGAGGGGCACCATCTGCAGGCTGAGGGGGCACTTCTGCTGACCTGAGGGGTCGCTTGACCATTTGAAAAACAAAAAAATAAAATTAGGCACCTCAAAATATAGTGACCAAATCCGTTCGAGTTTGCAGATTTGGGTACAGTGTAAGGGGCACCACTGCAATGATGGCCCCCTCCGTTGAAGATTTTCTGATCTGCATGGCCCAATATAAGGTCTACTTTATTCACATCATTCGTGATATAATCAATTGCGATCTTGCAAGCCCTGCAAAAGACGCTAAATAGGGAACTGTTCCCAGTTTGCACCGGGTTAATATAGCATCCCAACTTAAAGGGCAATATGCATATACATATTGCCTTCTAAAGTTTTCCGCTTCTTAATTTCACTCCTATTTGGGGAGACCAAAATTCAAAAACCAGTGCTTGGTCAGTAACGCGTAACGAAAGGAAGCCATTGGAGATCCAATTTCAAGTTGATTGATCAGCGGGTGACCTCTGAAGACCTACGGTCGCAAATAGGAAATGTAAGTGTTTGCAAATTAAAGTCCGCATACAAATAAACCGTACACACCTTACAACTGAAAATCGGACACAAAAATAAACATTACAAAATATTAAACAATTCAGAACAAAACAAACTTTTGTTCCGAGAAGTAACTGCAGTAGTAAAAACCGCACATATATAAGTGCGTTTGTCTTAATACGGCGTACGGAAAAACAATGTTGGCTTCAGCACACGTGCAAGAGCACTACCGTGATGAATACACAAGTAGAAAATGCTGTAACTTAGCTAAAACGCACATGGCCGATTTAGTCATGCATTACTAAAGTTGCTTGTCTGTGTCAATTTCTGTGTATGGTGGGAGGTCGCAAATGGGGAGAGGTCGCTAATAGGAACATTTCCCCTATATCATTCTAACACGGATTCGGTAGAGTTTACAACTGCGCTTCCTGCCCTGCAAATGCAGCCGAAGTGAAGGAGGCAGAGACAAAAGAATACTTACTGACATGGGCGTTAACGTACTTCGAGTGCATTATACAGTAGGTAGTAGGTGAACATGCCTCGGCTCGTGCCCAAGGGTGTATTTGTATAACTTTGCTATGGCTACTATTACTTCTTCAGGGATCATCGTATTAAGTTAATGCATTATGATGCATCAAACAGGAAATGTTTCCTCGGAATAGTAGTTATAGTATAGGCACATCGCATGACACGCATTTTACATGTCAAGTATGATAAACTGGCTTCATAACAGCAACACGCCCGCCAGGAGGGTTGCACCAGCCACTCAGCATTGTAAGTTGTAACATACAATCTGTCTATCACTGTTCCAGCCAATTCGCTGGTGGCGTAGTCGATACCCATCGGGTTAATGTGGGGCCGACGTTTCCTGCTCGCCGCAGTGGAGTAAAACACACACACACACACACACACACACACACACACATACACACACACACAGCACCACTCAGGCGCCAGGCCGGTCGTGTCCCATTGCCTGATTGCGCATTAAGAAACATAGCTTTCCAAGGACCCCTCCGGTCTGGATATTGGCTGCGCTTAATGCATTAATGGATGCAAAAACAATTCGGCCCGGCGTAATGCCAAAGAGAGCCGGCCGGCGCAGCGTCAGTCCACTTTCACCAAGCCAATCAGCGCGACGTCAAACTCGGGACACCTTATACCCGGCCGGCGCTAATGCATGTTTACCCACCACGCAAACCCAATTAGCGAAACACATAAGGGCGATCATGAGAAGCACGCAAGCCTCCCTCCATCGCTGAGCAATCACCCTGTCCCCTCCCTCCATCGCTGAGCAATCACCCTGTCCCCATACACGCTCCATCGCTGAGCAGTCACCTGTCCCCTCCCTCCATCGCTGAGCAATCACCCTTCCCTCCCCACCATTCGTGGCTGTAGCAATCCCCCTGTCCCCTCGCCTCCCGGGCCCTCCGGACACACGCATCATGAGAAGGCACGGCAATGCCTCCCTCCCGATCGCACTGCAGCAGTCACCCCTGTCCCCTCCCTCGCATACCGCAGAGCAATCACCCTTGTCCCCTCCCTCCATCGCGCTGAGGCCATCACCCTGTCCCCTCCCTACACATCGACTGAGCAGGTCACCCTGTCCCATTCCTCCATCGCTGAGCAGTCACCCTGTCCCCTTCCTCCATCGCTGAGCAATCACCCTGTCCCCTCCCTCCATCGCTGAGCAACACCCCGTCCCCTCCCTCATTGCTGAGCATCACCACTGTCCCTACCCTCCATCGCTGAGCAATCACCCTGTCCCCTCCCTCCATCGCTGAGCAATCACCCTGTCCCCTGCCTCCAGCCCTCCGGACACAGCGTCCCACACTGATAGCCCCCTCCCCCGGACTGACACGGGGAGGGGCTGGCAGACCCCACAACACCTGTAACGACAGTGTGGGCCCTCCATAGAACCCTTGGTCACCCCCTCCCAGCCCCTAGTGCCACATGACGACCCGACGGACCCTCTTGTGTTATCTCTAGGATCACGAGACTTCCTCCTGTCAATCTTCATCGGCGCTCGGTGGCCACTCAGGGCCCTACGTAGTCTTCCCAGGTTTTCCGACGTTGTCCCTGACCATTACACACACAGCTCCATCAGCACTCAGCATCCTAGGTGATTACTGAGTCCTCCCGGGGTGCCCCTGGTGATTCATCCGGTGTCATTCCAGTGCTCTCTCACCTTCGGTGACCACACAACTCCTTCCGGTGTCCTCTCGCATCCATTCGACCTCCTCCAGACCTCTTCGCGGGTCCTCCCGGGTCCTTTTGGCGTCCTCCCGAATCCTCTTGGCGTCCTCCCGGGTCCTCTAGGCGTCCTCCCGGGTCCTCTAGGCGTCCTTTCGGGTCCTCTGGGCGTCCTCCCGGGTCCTCAGGGCGTCCTCCCGGGTCCTCAGGGCGTCCTCCCGGGTCCTTTTGACGTCCTCCCGGGTCCTCTTGGCGTCCTCCCGGGTCCTCTGAGCGTCCTCCCGGGTCCTTTTGACGTCCTCCCGAGTCCTCTTGCGCGTCCTCCGGGTCCTGCTGGCGTTCATCCGAAGTCCTCCTGGCGTCCCTCCGGTCCTCCTTGCGTCCTCCGAATCCTCCTGGCGTCCTCCCGGGTCCTCTTGGCGTCCTCCCGAATCCTCTTGGCATCCTCCCGAGTCCTCCGGGCGTCCTCCCGGGTCCTCTTGGCGTCCTCCCGGGTCCTCTAGACGTCCTCCCGGGTCCTCTGGGCGTCCTCCCGGGTCCTCTGGGCGTCCTCCCGGGTCCTCTAGGCATCCTCCCGGGTCCTCTGGGCGTCCTCCCGGGTCCTCTGGGCGTCCTCCCGGGTCCTCTCAGTGTCGCCCAGCGTCGTCCCCGGCCCTCTCAGCCAGCTCACACTATCGGCCGGAGCTGTCCCGGCTAGGAGCCGCGACATGAACACCAGCCAACGGCCGATCTGTCCGCTCTCAGTTGTAACCGATGAGCGGAAAATTAGACGGACTGCACTCAGGATCGGCCAGTCAGACGGCAAATTCAATATCGGCAGCAAGACGCGCCGCCAGTGAGGAGTTCGGCCGCCCGCGTCTCCGCCACCGCAGTGCTGTACCTATACAAATCGGCCGGGCCGGGACTTTGCCTGCCTGTCCCGGCTGTGTTCCTGCTGTTCCTGCTGTCCCGGCTGTCCCGGCTGTCCCGTCAGCGTTCATTGCTCGCCATCATTGACGCTATGTTAATGAGAAAAAGAGCAGCTGAGAAGCACATGTCGTTGCTTCTGTCACAACTGCGTTGTTATGCCCGGCGCGCAGACCGCAGTCACAACAACGGAGTCGGTAGAGGAACGTCACCGCTCCAACTGAAGCAGCAGTGGAAGCTGAAGGCTCCGTCCGCTAAGCTTGACACGTAACGATCGGCTCATGCTGTCACCTCACCCAGAGCAGACATCGAAAACGGGAAATATCCGGCGGTGGGGAGTTGACTCGCGAGACGTTTCTATTCTACGCCGCTCAGACAGCTCAACACCGTCACCCGAACATCCACATGACTGTGTGCATCAGGTGCAGGATTCAGCTGAGACGGAGAGGTAGAGATGGAGGATGACCAGTCGTGGTCAGCGTGTCTGTTGATGGTTAGTGACGCACTATACCGGGTGTCAGTGGGATGATTGACCTCTCGCTGTCACCACTCCTCCGCGGCTGACGTACGCAGAAGCTCGCCTCCCGGCACGGGTGGAGTCTCCTATTCAGATGGAGGGGCAACTGCCCCACTATAACTTTGAGTTTGGTCCCACCAACTTTGGTCAGATTTGAAGGTTTCCTCACATTGAAATAGTAATTTTCCCCTTAACCGTGCTCAAATGTCAGGTTTAAAGGTTTCCTGACGTTAAAAATGTAATTTTTCACCTTTACCATGCAAAACATTCAGTCAATATGACATTTTGCCCCACCAACTTTTTCTGAAAAGCTCCACCCATGCGGCTCCCGGATCATATGGCGGGGGCCCCCGGACGACCCGAGCTCAGACCACTGTTTGCCAAGCGACCCGGGTCGAGCGGGCAATGCAATTCGGCCGTCGACGTGGTGTGGATTAAAAACATGTCGTTTAAATAACACACCAGCCGTAAGGCGATGGTAATAAAGGCAATCTACATTAACAGTGTTTTTAAACGGACACCGCCATGTATCGCTCAAAAGCCAGACATCGAACACATGTTAACACAACTTCAATAAATGTCCACTACCAATACATATCAGGCGTATTAATAACCAATGGACAGTGGTGGAATTCCATTGGCCACTGATCGATTAAGAATAAGGAGACTTTGTATGTGGTAGCTGAAAATTCTTCGCAACGCTGCAGAATGGAAGAATTAACGGATTAACAGTGTCATTAAACGTACATTAAGGCATCACTCGTGGCAAGGTTATGGACAGTAGAGACGAGAGGAATTAACGATGCACTATCGGATCAAACAATACCGTCAGCATGACATGACCCAGGGTTTAAAGACGTTGGGAAATTAACCACAATTCGGTCAAAATTCGGGTCCTACTGAGCCTCCTTAATGGGGGACCGCATTTTCGCATTTTCGCACTCCCCGGTAAGGACGCCATGCGCCACTTACAAATAAAACACTTCGCTTTTATAATGGATACTGCTTCTAAAAATGTCCGAACAGCTTGAAAGAATCATTTAACATATATTGCTGTTAACTCTTCTCATTGTCCACTCGGTGAGACAGCTTGTTGCTGGCAATGGGCGGTTTACTGGGCGTTGGTGGCCAGTGCGAGGTCAGGCGGTAGGTAATCCTGAGCCAGCTGCCTCGAGTGGTGACGATTTGGAGGTGCCGCTGGGAAGTGCCGATGGGAGGTGCCGATTGGGAGGTGCCGCTGGAACGGTGCCGGTGGGAGGTGACGGTGGCAAGCGCCGATAGGAGGTGCCGTTTTGGAAATGCCGCTGGAATGGTGCCGACATACGAGCTAGAGAACCAGCCGAACGATAGCGAGCCAGCGAAGTGAGTCCGTCTTGCCGGGTGCGTCACTGCACAGCAAATTAGAGACGCAAATATAAAAGCTTCAACAACATTTCAATAGCATGTTAGAAGCTACACGTAAGTCTACCAAGGAATTCTCCACAAGAACCGAGCTTGTCTACCCTGAATCGATTGATTTGCGACGCTCTCTTACTTTGTTACTTGAAACCGACCTGAAAAAATAAGCCGTACCTGAGAAACTCGAAGCACATAGACTTTTGTGATAACAGAGGCCATGTTTGTCTCTATTTATTACCCAACTTATACGATACTAGTGGAGGGCGTGTGCGTAATATTATTTGGCTCTGTGTAGAATTTTCGCCGGTCAGGGACAAGGCACTATATGATTCTAGTAATTATCCGGAACGCGTATCTGGCTCTTGATATTCTGCATAGAGAACAAATTATAACAAAATGATTCATTTTTTATAGTCAATCGAGCGCAATGACCGTATATGCATGTCCGTCGCTGGTTATATGAGAGAGAAAGACCAAAAGAACATTAATAGATCACGATATATGTCGCCAAGATAAACCCAAAACATACGTGTCACTTTGTAGCAAATGTAATATCATTAGAGTTTCACTACGTAAAGCCTGTTTTCATTTTTTATTTTCGTGCTTACACTTACACCATTAAGGCATTGTTCTAGGTTGTATGTTTATACGGCGAGCATGCGTAACTAAGCTAGAGGCCTCTTATGGGCGACCTCCAGCAAATCTCAGTCCTCGCAGCAGGTTTAGTATCCAGTGCGACCGCGTTTCACCGAAGACACCCCCCCCCCGCGGCTACAGGGAGCAGCTACTCCCCTAATTAGCCGGCGCTGCGCAGCAGCAGCAGTTAACTCGCCGGCGGCCGGCACGGCGTCACAGTACTGCGCAGACCACCCTAATCAGAGGTATGCCCGGACTTTACTTCACGCGCGCCGCACTTTGGAAAACCGCAGCCGGCTGCAGGAGCGCCGGTAATGACGTGAGAGTGATGCGAGAGGGCGATTTAGCGCGCCGCGGTGCTGCGAGTGATGTGGCAGCCAGTGATGTGAGTGGTGGGTGATGTAAGTGATGTAGCTGCAGGTGCAGGCGGTGAACGTGACAGGCTTGTCGACACGTGCGCCTGCCGTTATGACCCGACTACTGCAGTGCGCCGCAGGCAGGGGCCGTAGGAACTCATTTGAAGTTGGCGGGGCAAAAGGCATTTTTGAAGTCGATTCTTTCCATGCACGTCCATAGGACGTAATGTAAAATGCCGAAAAATGTTGGGGGTCAGATGCCCCCTCCTGCCCCCGGCTCCTACGCCTATGGCTGCAGGCGGTCACGTGACGGAGGAGGGAGCACGACGGTATACGGCGGGAAGGCTTCTGACTGAGCAGCATCACGGTCACGTCAGTTTCACGGCACGGCGGCTCTAACCCTGCATACGCATGCATTACACGCCCGTGGCTGGCCGAAACTTCGAATTCTGGGACCATATCACAATTACACTCTGGCGAGTACACATTACACACAGCACAGGGTGGCAAAAACAATGCCTAGTGCCAACATAAATGAAACATATCACGCAATACCTACTGATTACTGATAAGAGTTACTCATACAAAATGACAAGAAGGGAGGATCTGGTCAGCTATTGAGCTTTTAACATGCAAATGTTTGCATACATTAAAAACACGAAATGAATTGAATGTTTTCATGCTAATAATCTTATTTAAAATTGATCGAACATCACTATGAGCAAAACAAGCTATACAATAGAACGTATACACCGGTTGTTTTATTTTAGGTACCAGCTGGTGTCATGCACTTCAAAGAAACCGACGTGACTCAGCTGCTGGGAAAATGTCTGCCAACAGCACGGCACACGGCCTCCGCCATCCAATTCTTCCGGACAATCCGTCTGGAAGACAGGAGGAAAACAAATGTCCGCCAGAACAGCATAGAGATGAATGAATTATATTCTGCTTAAAGCCCTGATATTCATGTCCAGAGCACAGTTCCCGCTGGCCGTTCGTTGTCACAGTCTCGAAGCCTACATATTACTCCATTCTCCATGATAGTTGGACGACATGCAATCAGTGTGAGAAGCCGATGTCGACCCGACAGTTCAGTGTTGGGTGTAGATATGTCACATTGTCTGTCACACACCACAGACGTGTCCGGGTCGTCAGATCGGCCAGGAGTCGCACTGCTCCGCCGCCGCCCTCACTCGAAACGCTGCCACCCCACCAGCACACCAAGAGTCCGGCGCACCGGATCACCCATCAACTCTCCCTCCCGCAGCCGGCGTGCACTGTGCACTACGCGCTGTCTCGGTGACAAGGCAGCAGGCCGGCCCTCCCACCAGACGCGGCGGCGTGACGCTCCCCCAGTCAGCCGCAACAGTCGGCCCGCTTCGTTCCATATTTGCATTTCATCGGTGGTCCGTGTGAGCAGTGTTGATTTAGGGAATTGCTCGTGTGCCGTCCGCACCGGCGGCCTCCAGCTCTATCCAGTCAATCAGCATCTCATTTAACGGTGCGCCGCCCGTCGGTCGAGTCGTCACGATCAGCGGCGGCCCATCACAGGGGAGGGGAGGCGAGGGGAGGGACAGAGCCGTCACATGGCACCGGTGGCCGTCACCGGGGGCAGGCAGCGGCAGTACAGGTACGGCACGGAAGGTAGCCGTGACAATCGCGCTCCGTGACAGCTCCGGTCTTAAACGGCACGGGACGCGGATGAGTGTCCCGTGATCAGCTGATCCCTGATGTCGTCATCTGGTGACGAGGGGAGGAGGGTCACCGACCGCGCCTCGGGGCCAGGAGCGGATCATCCACTCATCACTGAATAGGTGTTGCTGTCGAGTAAGCAAAGGGGCGTGTCCTCACGTACATTTCCACATTAATATCAGCCGCTGCTTAAGATAACTTGCATAGAAGCCAAAGGCGTCCAACAACTGTTCAGTACGGCATAGCTATTTTCAGAGCAATGATACAGATATGCAATAACGCTGCTATTAAGGTCAGGCAGGCTCCCGCTATTTGCTGGGCGGGTTCAGGCAGTCCCAGACCACGGTCCTATACCATCAGAACGACCCAGATCACAGTCCTGTGCCATCGGACCACCCTGGACCACGATCCTGTGCCATCGGACCACCCTGGACCACGATCCTGTGCCATCGGACCACCCTGGACCACGGTCCTATACCATCGGAACGACCCAGATCACAGTCCTGTGCCATCGGACCACCCTGGGCCACGGTCTTGCCCTGTCAGCCGTCAGCCAGAGACCTGCAGTTCCGTCAGCCGGAGCCCTGCAGTGCCGTCAGCCGGAGCCCTGCAGTGCCGTCAGCCGGAGCCCTGCAGTGCCGTCAGCCGGAGCCCTGCAGTGCCGTCAGCCGGAGACCAGCAGTGCCGTCAGCCGGAGCCCTGCAGTGCCGTCAGCCGGAGCCCTGCAGTGCCGTCAGCCGGAGCCTGCAGTGCCGTCAGCCCGAGACCTTGCAAGTGCCGTCAGCGAGCCTCAGATGCGTCAGCCGGAGCCCCTGCAGTGCCGCCAGCCTGGGAGCCCTGCAGTGCCGTCAGCCCGGAGCCCTGCAGTGCTGTTCAGCCGGACCCTGCAGTGGCCGTCCAGCCGGAGGCCTGCAGCTCCCGTCAGCCGAGCCCTGCAATGCCGCCAGCCGGAGACCCTGCAGTGCCGCTCAGCCGGAGCCTGCAAGTGCCGTCAGCCGGAGACCAGCAGTGCCTCAGCCGGAGCCCTGCAGTGCCGTCCAGCCTCTGCAGTCCCGTCAGCCGGAGACCTGCAGTGCCTGTCCACGCCCTGCCAGTACGTCCAGCACGAGCCTCCGCAGTGCCGTCAGCCGAGCCGCCTGCAGTGCCGTCACAGGAGCCCTGCAGTGCCGTCACCGCCCGGAGACCTGCAGTGCCGTCAGTCCGGAAGACCTGCAGTGGTCCGTCAGCGGAGCCCTTGCGTGCCGTCAAGCCGGAGCCTGCAAGTTGCCGTACCGGAGCCCTGCAGTCGGCCGTCAGCCGGAGCCCTGCAGTTGCCCCGTCAGCCGGAGCGCTGCTGGTGTGTGCGGCAGCCCTGCCAGAAAGCCGCAGCCTCTTTAGTGCTTGGTTCTATATGACTTAGTGATGTTTAGATCACTCATGCAGTTGCCGTCCAGGCCGGAGACTGCGAGTGCTGGAGCGGAGGCAACGGATGATACATGTGCTAGGTAGAAATACTAAGAGCAGCTCGGAGACCCTGCCTAGTGCCCAATTGTTGAGTGACTCGGATTAACTGCAGTGCCCGTCAGGCCGCGAGAACCTGGACAGTGGCCGGGTGGCGCGTGTGCCGCAGCGACGTCAGAAAACAGAACTGCGGGGTCGGGCTGATTGCTCCCTCGCGAGTGCCCCGTCAGCCGGAAGCGTCGCTAGGCAGTATATCCGATACTAGACGCGGCAGGACCTAAGCGTGCGTGTCAAAGCGGCAGGACGAGCCCCGTGCAGTGCAAGACAGCGGAGACCTTCATAGCTAGTATCTAGTCGAGCAGCCCTCCTTAGTGCAGAACGTCCATTGCAGTGCCGTTCAGCAGGGAGTATCTTCTGTGGAGTGACCTGTGCGCAGCGGAGCCTGCAATGCTCTGTACACGTCACGGAGATCTGCAGTGCCGTAGAGCGGGTGAGCTGCAGTGCGCCAGCCGGAACTCCTGCCAGTGCTGTCAGCAGCCGAGAACCCTGCAGTAAAAGTTCAGGCCATGAGCTCCGGGTCTTTAATAGGCACTGTCAGCTCGAAGAGCCTCTGCAGTGCGTAGCTTCGGTATGCCCTGCTCAGCCTGGCACAAGTCACTCGGAGCCCGCGTACCGTTCAGCCGGGCCCAGCCAGAGATAGATCTAAGTCCAGCTCCGAGAAACGCTTAATGCCCTTATAGCACGTAGGGAGCAAAGTCAAGCCTCGGTAGACCCTGACGCAAAGATGCCGTCTCCGAAGTACGCGGCAGACCTGCCAGTGCCTTGAATTCTATTTGCGGAGCCTCTGTAGCTGTAAGTCTGTCCAGCCGGAGCCAAGACAAAGATTACGATCGCTCAGGACTCACGGGATCAGTTTAGCCCTGTCAGCCGTCCAGCCGGGAGCTCAGCAATGAAGGCTCATGGAGACCGAGACGTCACAATCGCTCCGCCGTATAGCACTGGTATGCTCCTTGTTCAGGTGACAAAGTTCTATCTTCTCGAGTGCGACTGCAGTGCACTCAGCATGCAGTTCGGAGCTTCTGCAGTGCGTCATCGGAGACCTTGCAGTGCGTCAAGCAGCGAAGAACCCAGTGCAGTAAAATAGTCGTCTACAGAATGATCCTGTTGACACGCTGCCGTCAGCGCGCAGCTTCATGCGTGATGTGCTTCGCTTGCAGACTGGAGATCCAGCAGTGCCCGTCAGCCGGAGCGCTGCACGCCTGCCGTCCTGGCGGGGCCTACTGCAGATTCCGTCAGCCGGAGCTATTAGACAGGGCCGGTCAGCCGGAGCCCTGCAGTACCGTCGCCGGAGCTCTGTCAGTACTCGGTGACACTCGGAGCCCTGCAACCGTGTGCACAAGCGTTCACTCACAACTGGAGGACCCTGCAGTGCCGGACCTCAGAGGTCACGAGGGCTTGCAGTGCCGTCAGCCGGATAGAGGTCAGCTCAGGACCTGTCGCAGCCGGAGCTCTGTAAGCCAGTATCCGGGTCACTCGGCAAACTGCAGTGCGTCAGGCCGCCAGGCACCTGCTGCAGGTAGCGAAAGTGCCAGCACCTCTCGGGTGATACAGCCTTAGGGCAGTTGCGTCCTAGTATCGGTGCATTGTATCCTCTGCACGTGTAGTCAGCCTGGAGACTGGAGGTGCCGTTCTCAGCGCCCGAGAAACCTGCAGTGCCATTGTCACTCGAGACCTTAAGCAGTGCCGTCCAGCCGAGACGCTGCAATGTGGCCCGTCAGCGGGAGACCGTCAGCCGGAGACCAGCAGTGCCGTCAGCCGGAGCCCTGCAGTGCCGTCAGCCAGAGACCTGCAGTGCCGTAAGCCAGAGACCTGCAGTGCCGTCAGCCGGAGCCCTGCAGTACCGTCAGCCAGAGCCCTGCAGTACCGTCAGCCGGAGCCCTGCAGTGCCGTCACTCGGAGCCCTGCAGTGCCATCAGCCCTGCAGTGCCGTCAGCCCTGCAGTGCCGTCAGCCCTGCAGTGCCGTCAGCCCAGCTGCCCGGTCGGCCCGGTCCGCCGGCCGGCCGCAATATCCCATTTGGCGGAGCGGCGGCCGATACCCGAGATGACCAATCCATTCCAGCGCACTGGTGGCCGCTTCAGGAAATCCTGCCATTCAGGCGCCCTGCACCATTACTTCAGGAAGTCGCCCGCCGCTCGGGCCGGCCCTCTCCGCGGCCTGCCTGCGGCCGAGCTGGCCCCCGCGCCGGAGATGAGACAGCTAAATATGCCGACACTGGCCGGCGGCTGGGGTCACGGCTGGCTAGCGGCGGACTGCAGAGGAGTGGGGTCTACCGCCGGCTCCGGCTGGTAGAGGTCGTAACGAGCATAGTGCTCGCAGTCAATGCGTCGTAAAAGAAGCAAACATGTCTCTCCATCCGAGTCGCTTTTTATAGGTTTCAGAGACAAACGTCGTCTCCGGTCATGGCGGTCAGAGTCGAAACAGAGGTATGATGATGACCCTAGAAAGTCAGCAAATCCTTTCCTTCAATATACAAGTACAATTAGATAGTTTGAGTCAGTCCAAAGGTCAATGGGTGGCAAAGTGGCCGCAAACGGTAGGCCATCAGTGCATGTGCGCAGGAAGGACCTTTCCAGTGAGATTGATCAGATGGTTTGTAAAGCCTTTAACTCGCAGATTCTTCCTAACTGCGCTGAAATCCCCTGCGGCCGAGTGGCAATACCGGCCCAGCCCCGCCCCGCCCCCGCCGCCTCCGCGCCGGCCACCGCGCTTTGCACCCGGCTTCGGCTGCAGACGCAGAAAGGAGACGGCACGCGTTCATCGCATGCAAAACAGCACCAGCGCCACGCGTACATGAGGCAAACATGCGCCCATATGGCAAACACCGAGTCGTGCTGGGCCCCGCCGCTGCGCGATAGCAAACAACTGGCGTCAGCCGTCCGCCGTCCCCCCTCCGTCAGCGTCAGCCGTCCCCCCTCCGTCAATCAAGCCATGCAAGGTGTCATGTCCAGCCGTGTGGGAGGGCGCGACCGGACGGCGGCGGCGGCGGCGGCGGCGGCGCGCCGCTCGGTTTTTAGCGGCTACAGGTGTGACTGGTGACAAAAAGCGGCGACGCGAGGCCGGCCGGCGGAAACCGGCGTCACACAGGCTGCAGAGCGGCGGCACCCACACTTCCTGCCGGCGCGCCAGGAACAAACACGGCGCATGACTCCGACTGGCCCCAACACAGATTTATGGCGCAGTTAATGACCCGGGAGGAAAGTGTTCACTGACGGCGGTGCTGGCGCTGATCAAATCAGCATGTGGTTCGGTCTATTACCGCCTACTCACAGGCTCTACAGTGCTACACTCGGTGCCGGGCGGCGGCTCTACACCCGCTCTACACCCGCTCTCTGCCGGGTACGTTACATCTCGCTGACACGCTCCGGTCCGGCCGAATGACTTCATTAGCAGCCGCCTGTAACCAGGCCGCACAATGCGCCTAATTGCGTCCATTAGATAATCGCGGAGGAATTCCGCGATAGTGATCGTGAGTTCAGTATACGCTGACGCACACTTCCAGCGGCGGCGGGCCGCGGGACCTCAGAGAGGGGCCTCTAATGAGGCACACCAAGCAGCCCTGCAGCCTCCGCCATTCTCAGCTCGGGAGTCGGGACTCCAGTGAGGTAGGTATACTGGGTCACTGGCAGACCCTGCAGTTTATGCCACAACTGTCCCGCATACCTACCAGAAACTGCAAATTTCTGAAGAGAGATAGTGCTATCTCAAGATAATGTGTATTGTGTTATCCATATTTCACTCTTTTGTATATCTTGAGCTGTAGGTATATTTCCTCAGTTTCAAAATTATACAAGGCAAAGCAGAGTTTAAAAATATTACGCAATGAAACAAACAATGTCCGATATTTCTCTGATCACGGGCAGGCGTGAGACCCGGCTTCCCATGACCTGGCAGCAGCCGCAGGGCATCTCTCCCAGCGGGGTCAGTTCACCATCGCGGGTACCACACATACACCCCGTCCCCGCGCGAGCCACAGCGTCGCGGACGCTGCCATAATGTCCCAAACACAAACTGAAGCCTTACTTATCGCTAAGAGCGGCGTCAGTGGCGGCGCGGCGGCGGCTGAAAGTGGCGCGCGGCGGCCGGCGACTGACTGGCGGCGACACAGAACGGCTCTCCCACATAATGGCCGCCATAGAAGGGGGAAATGCAGCCACTTACTGGATAAAGCTCTTCTCTGGTCGCTAACATCCCTGGAAACGTCAAAACTTTGCAAAGCTAATGGAAGCGGTGCAGAGGGGGCGGCGGGGAGGAAGGGGCGGGGAGGGCGGGGGGCAGAGCTGACGAAACGTCGTCACACTGATGGCAAATCTACCCGGACAGAAAGTAACGTAGTCGTGCATGGACCTGCAATCCGCGCCTAGTGTCATGCAACCTATCAGGTAAAGGTGTGATGTACGGGCAGCATTTATGAGGTGGTCGAAATATAAAGAGTATCTTAACTCTTAAGTATGGTTGTGTTAATGAGGAAGAGAGGCAGATGAAAACAGAAATTCATTTTTTATGAAGGACTTTTATATCATTGATGAACAGCAGAAGTTGCCGAACCGGGCCACCACAGCAAAGGTCAATATGGAAGCCAAGGTGAAAAGTGTTATTTAATTCCCGGCATAAACTGGTGTCTCAGCTGAACACCATTGACGAGGGGGGGGGGGCGTTAATCGCCCCCTAGTTATCTTCGGAACCAATGATCGCAGCGAGATGCGCAAGGCAGCATTTTAAAGCGCTCAATAATAAAAATATAAAACACACCCAATAGTTTCAAATTGAGGTCGTATGTCGGGTCACGGTCAGGTCAAAGGTCAAAATGGAGGTATTTGATATTAAGGGGCATACTCAGACTTGTGATCGATTCAAATTTTAATGAATGGATTTCAATCATGATTTCACCGGGAAAAATGAATGATTCAATAATGGCACTGTACCGAATGATTCACACTGATTTTTCCCATGCTTACGTGTGAATCACCCATAATGAATGATTCATTCAAATGAATTATTCATGATTATTCAATCAAAATATTAGCAATGCGTAAGTGCAAATGGACAGGTGCACCTATAATTGGAAATGAGGGGTGTTTACAGTACCAAATGAAGGTTGCTGAAAGTGATCTTTTGACATTGTGTTTACTCAGTTGATTCCTTATTATTAGACTGGGCTACCCGTTTGTATAGGCTTCTGGCTGTTCCCCCCAAAAAGAATTGATTAATTGTGCTATGAATGATTAAACTCCACCCAAAATACTTTCTTCGAAATAATCTATTCAATCAATGATTCATGAATCGATTTCATGAGGAGGTGAATCGATTTCATGAATTGATTCACGTAAAAATAAAGAATGGTATTCAATCAAAAAGAAAAATGGATATAAACAATCAGAATCAATCACAAGTCTGGTCAATACTTACCATCCAAAAAAGCACTTCTCATTCGCGGACCATAATCACCCAAAATGCTTTCAAATGTATGATACAACAATACCGCAATTTAGCTTCAGTGAGATTGTTGGCAAAGGTATCAAGGTCAAGGTTAGGTTTTAACAAAAGTTCACCTATTACACAACAACTATACGAAAGTCATGGAGGCACATGGTTGTTATGGATTATTTACGCGTAATAGAATTCGAATGTGATAACTCATGCATACCACCTGACTTCATATTACATGAAAGTATTTGTCAAGCTTAGGTCAAAATCAGGTAAAAAATTAAAACAAATTGACCAAAATACTACTCATAATATTAAATAAAAAAAAACATGTTTCTGAACCAGGTTTCCAGACATACTAATAGCCGTTTTCACGATGGCCTATTTAAAATGCACGAAATGTTTCAACAACCATTTTAACCAAGTTTCAAAATTGTTGTAAGTATAGCCGTCTTTACGGTGGACTAATTTTGTGAGAAATGCTTTTTGACCCTCGCCCTACGGTCCGTAGGGCGAGGGTTAAAAAATCTTTAATTATTTTTCGCAAAATTAGTTTATCGTGAAAGCGGCTTACTACGAAAACATCTTAAAACATTTTAAAATGTTTTAAAACATTTTGCGCAAAATAATCCATCGTGAAAACGGCTAGTACTTTCATTTATTTGTTTGTATTTTATCAATAAAAAAAAACACAAAAACGAAATTTCAAAATATGACGTCATGAGTTACCAGTACTTTAGATGCTTTAGTAAATGTACCTCATTATGATTCATTATGTCATTATGTACTTAATTATGCCAGTCAAACATTGTGATATAATTTTGAAATTTTGTATGGTAGTTGTTCACAATACGGTCTGCTGACATATATACCGTTTTTTAATATCTTTGAAAATTGGGAGTTTGTGGTCATTAAAACAAATTAAAATGTAGCCCTTGCCATTTACTATTTTTTGACATTTTTGGATTGCATTTTGCTTAAAATATGGCCTTTGTACGGTCTGTTAAAGTTAACCTGATTTTTGGGTCAAAATCGTGTGTAGTTACGTCACTAAATTCACTATATCTCAAAAATTGTCCGACGAAATTGCTTCATTGTTGCACGTAAGACGTATAATCGATGTTCAAGAAGGTACTTAAAGTTTTACGTTGATAGCGCTAATTGTTTGCGAGTTATTGCGAAAGTTCATCTGAGGGGCGAAACCCCCCTCATCAGAGGGGCGTTAGCCCCCCTCGTCAATGCCGGGTTAAACGGTAAAACGGGACAGTTAGACTCAGAAAGACATCACAAATCCGTCATGAATTCTTATCGATCTGATATTGTCCGGTACGATACATGAACGACCATCCTGAGTTTGGGCCTCGCTTTCGTTTATCATCGCAAAACGAGGCATTGCCTTTGCAGTTAGTAAGTCAATGAATGAAGTAGGTAATTCCAGTTTATCATTCACTTACTAACGCGGGCAGACAACTGACAAGACCAGCACGCGTATGTACATTGTACGGAAATTTTGCGTAGTCATTGTGCCAGCATGGTGTGCAGTTCTTGAGCGAATATTTGTGCGTGCAAGTATGATGCATCATTTGTAGTAAATGTTGCCTGAGGTAGCTCTCAGAGGCAGAGGCCAGGCACGAGTGCAGGAGCGTTGCGTTTCTGGTCGCCCCAGCCCGGCACTCAGGTTATGCAATAAAGATGGCCGCACCATGGCTTCCGTCTCCTTTGAAGTGGTCCTCGGCCAACTGTTCCGATATGAGCAATCTCCCACTGGCCTATGGCCTTCCGACCGGCGAAATGGGCTCTTAGCTGCGCAAAGCTTGGCTCCCTCGTCTGTATTCGGATGATGGGCAAGCTGCGAATCTCAGAGCGGCACAGACCGGCGAGTCAGCGACGCTTCAGGCAGAGCGGCCCATGTGCATTGTGCCGTTCCACAGGCAACAATACAATATGCAAACGGTCCTTAAAGGAGACGAAGGATAAAAAAACGCTACAGATCATGTGATCGATGGAGACATTCCGGTTTCTACTGCCAGTATACAATCAATGTCCGGTACGATGCATACACTAGCTGAATGTAACACCGGGAGTTTCAACCGAAAGCAATCGAATTGATCATCACACAAATGTTCGTTTCAATTATCTTCCGAAATTATTCGTTGTGGGCCCATTTTACGTTCTGGATCCGCCCTCCTTCAGGAGCAGCGCTGGTTCCAGAAGGCATCAGGGCTGGCCATGGTCCCAAAACGGACCATCAAATGAACAGAAACAAAAATATATTTCCTCTTTAGAACACCCCCCCCCTAAATATGTTCAACTTTTAATGATTAAAACTATATACAATCTTGTTGCATAAGAAAAACAAAATATTGTCAATGGAGAAGGGTTCGCTCGCTGATCCAGTAACATTGCTTTTAACACATGTTACCATATTCAACTTTTCAACAAGAGCTAAAAGTTTTCGACAAAGCACCAAATTCACGATAAAACGTCAAATTTATTTGGCAGGAGCCAGGAGGGTCCTTGGGTACAACCAAACGGAGTACATATGCCGTACCTAAATAATTGCTCGACATGGCCTTCAAAACTGTTACTCAGTTTTAAACTTCATTACAAAAGTGACTGACTCCCTTTAAGATCACCAGCCATCACATCACATAAACGTTTTACTTGCACATGCGATAGACTGTGGTCTGTGTTCACCAGGGAATACAACTAAGGTGGCTCTCCAAGCAACTGTTCGAAATACAAATACACAAGCATTGCAATTGCGTTTATTTGGATTGTATAGGTAACAAATATTAAGACACATTTGTGAAGTATTCTCAGATGGAATGCTTCATAGGAATCCTAATGTTCGGGGGTAAAAGCGGAGCAGAGAGACAGAACAAGGCTTCTGCATGACAATAGGTATGTCCATGACACCCAGGCAATGGGAATATCTTTGAACCGATAACAGAAGAGAAGAATACAATATGCATGCTTATACTTACTTCTAATGATGGTATATGACCCGAGCAGTCAATACCCGAGCAGTCAATACCCGAGCAGACGATACCCGAGCAGTCGATACCCGAGCCCGAGCAGTCGATACCCGAGCAGTCGATACCCGAGCAGTCGATACCCGAGCAGTCGATACCCGAGCAGTCACCCGAGCGGTCGCTGCAAAGCCAAATATTAAAACAATATTTTGAAGCGTATTAAAATTATTTTATATTATGGAAACGTTTTGTGAAGCATACCATCATTATAAGTAAGTATAAGCATGCATATTGTATTCTTCTCTTCTGTTATCGGTTCAAAGATATTCCCATTGCCTGGGTGTCATGGACATTGACTGCTCGGGTATCGACTGCTCGGGTATCGACTGCTCGGGTATCGACTGCACGGGTATCGACTGCTCGAGTATCGACGGCCTCCGGGATTTGGCTCGCTCGGGGTATCGACTGCTCCGGTATCGTACTGCTCGGGTATTATGACTGCTCGGGTAGCGACTGCTCGGGTATCGACGCTCGGGTATTGACGCTCGGGTGTTCGACTGCTCGGGTTCGACTGGCTGGGTATCGACTGCTCGGGGTAATGACTGCTCGGGTTGTCGACTGCTCGGGTATCGACTGCTCGACGGTACTTGGAACTGTCGGGTATCGTACTCGGGTATCGACTGCTCGGGTATCGACTGCTCGGGTATCGACTGCTCGGGTATCGACTGCTCGGGTATCGAGTCCGGGTCATATTCACGTCTGAGTCACCGCCTCTGCATGGTACTTCGCAGACAGATGAAACAAACGGCCGGCACTCCAATCAAACAGCGGAGCGCGCCAAAATGTCACTGTGGCTGGCCGGGCGTAACGCGCGCATGCGCTCGAATGCCATGCACGATGGAGCTGCGAAAGCTGACTTTCTAGTGCGGGGAGCTTGAAGCGAAACCGAATCAGCGGTGCAATCTAGCGTCCATTAAATACAGAAAGGTCATTTCCTGATTGCGATCTGGCGAGAAAAATGGCAATTAGAAAATAAACAAATCCTCCACTTTGCTATAACTCTCGTCAAACTAGCCACAGCCGACCATCTCCACATGCGTATAGTAACAGTTTCTTTCCCTAGCGAGTCAGTGGGACGGACAGCTCTCTCGAGACCACTCAGATGGGCCCGCACTTCTGTGGCGTCGTCAGACACACCACATTTGAGGCGCGGCGCAGCGCCGAGCCACTATATGGCAGCATCAGTACCCCTTCCACCCCCTGGCACCTGAACATAGCCTCCTCCCAGCGGCGGCGGCACCCGATCTGTGCCCTTCCCGAGCCCACCGCCTCATCTTCACATCACCGTCGCCCGGCAGTGTCATCACACACCTGACACCAACGTCCACCGTTGTGGTTTTTTATTTTCTTTTTCACGTTAACGTGACAGGCGAAGTGACGGGCACGGCTGGCGGTGACAGTGGGGGGGGGGGGGGGGGTTGTCCGGTTCGGTCACAGGGCGCCATCACGATACTGCAGATCTGCCCTGGCGACCTCTGGCGGCGCCCGGTGCCTTTGTGCGATCCGATCAAAGGGATGCGATTCGGGCGAGAGCTGATTACCGTCCAGCAGGTGGTAATGGACGCGGCTGGCGGCGCGGCGGCGGCTCAGATTTCCATGTTCTGGACTCACCTTCAGAGGACACCATTAACACGGCGCGGCTCGGCAGCGTCTGCCCGGGGCCGCCGCCCGACATCCCGGCTTGGTGAGCTATACCGCGGGCAGATCGGGTGGCCGGGCTCGACTGGCTGCCCTGCAGTGCATTTGTGTTGTTACATTTGTGTCACTGCACAGCCGGACTCGGCGCACGAGCTCCATCGAGGCACGGGAGAAGCCCAGTCACCAGCTGACTGAAACGCCATCTGCTGGGTACTGACCGCAGGCCGGCCAAGGTGCAGGCTTCTTCTGCTGACTACTGACTACTGACTACTGACTACTGACTACTGACTACACTTGACTAGTGACCTACTGACTACTGACTACTAGACTCACGAACGATACTGACACTGACTACCTGACTACCTTGATACTGACTACTGACTACTGACTACTGACTACTGACTACTGACTACTGACTACTGACTACTGACTACTGACTACTGACTCCTGACCACAGGCTGCAGCCAAGGTGCTGGCCTGGCCGACTGGCCGAGCTACACCCATCATTAGGCAACGGAATCCAACAAGCAACGCCTTAAACTGACAGTCACTACTGAACAGACAAGACGGATGCAGTAAATGTCCATTAAGAAAGATCCTAGAGATATGGTCGCATCGTCATGTTCGCCTCAGCCCTGCAAAACTTCACCACTTTTCGCTGAAACATCGAATAATAACGCATCCGGAAATTCCAAGAACACAAGCATCCATTTTCGCGCATAAAATTATATAGAAATGTGGTACACAATAATATGTCTATAAATTGCTAATATATTTCGGGAAAAACCTGCTCACATTTTGTTTCTTCTAATCCTGTCGGTTTGCTGCTTAAAGCGCATCAGCTAGGTTGAGCAGATTCGCTATCCAATTAGGCATTCGATCTGATTGCACCATTTCAGCGACACAATCCCGGCTGATTGATTAATGCGGGGTGCTGGAGTGCATCGACATCACATGCCATACAAGTTCAACAATCGAACAATACCTGAAGATTAGCGTCATTAGGATTCACACAAAATGCATCATCCTTTCTGTATCGTTTTAAAAGTTAAATCCATTGTCTAATAAGACGGTTGAGCAAGAGTCCTGACTCAAAACCAGTACAGTATAAAATGCTTGCGGAGTAAATGTGAATGCGCATTACGTGCCACAATCGGGTTCAGAGTGATCGGACCACATATTTCGCTCCTCCTCACAGCCAGAGGCCGGCGACGAGCGGTCCACTGTGGCCATCAGCGCGTCACCCTGGACCAACAGAGAGCGCAGCCCCGTGGCAGCCGGCGGTGGCGGGCTGGTGGCCCCTCCACTGGCCTCCACCGCCTCCACCGCCACGTCGGGCCCGTGGTGCCGCAAATTAGGCCGGGTTTCAGCCCAAAACAAGGCGGCGGCGGCGATATGCCGACGTCATGCGAGATAACGAGCAACTCGCCGGGTCGACGCGAGACCGACGCCATTAACGTGGCCGCCGAGCGACGCCGCTAACGACACACACACACACACACACACACACACACACACACACACACACACACACACACACACACGCCACAACGCACAGGACGCCACACGCACACACGCACACGCACACGCACACGCACACGCACACGCACACGCACACGCACACGCACACGCACACGCACACGCACACGCACACACGCACGCGCAAGCACACACACGCACGCACCTGGGTCTGGGCATCCCCGCCGACCTGGTGATAGCTAACCACCTGGCGACCGAGTCCGACAACAGACCACGGCAGAAAATGTGTCTCAGTGGCTGCTCAAATATGTCACAGTCACCTGCGTTGCCTTGTTTCAGGTAAACTGACAAAAGGGGGCCAGGGCTTATGGCCGCCACAACAGAAGCGGTTATATGGCGTCCATCAACTGACAAAAAAAGATTACATAGTTACATAGTTGTTCCATACATAAATTACATTCAGTTCTACAGATGTAACTTAATATGCAAGTTCGTGTACGGTTACTAGTCAATTTCCAAAGCATTTAAATCGTATCACTGCACTGAACTTCTATACTATTTTACTGTCACTACACAAAATGTGAGGTTACGCAGCGAAAGCGGACGACATAGTCCAAGAACACCCAGTTTGATCCGCGACCATCCAGACCGCGTGGTGGCCGGGCCACGATTTGTTTACACTGTGCTGGACAAAAACGAGCACAGCTTGCGGTTTGTCCAACTTCATAAAACAAATGTCAATCAAATGCCGATACGAGTGTGACGAGGCCTGCCTGTTCAATAACATTCGTAGCATGCGTCAACTGACCGGGTTGGCGATAGTGCCATCTATGTATGCCGTCGACGCGTTCTGAGGGTCCGAAAGCTGGACTATACGTACCCGTCCGTGGACCGCAAAAAGTTCAGGAACGATTCAGGAAAGACTGAGCAATGGACTGAGAAGGACTCGAGCAGAGTGGGGTATGAAGGGAGAGAGGGAAGGACTGAGAGCGGCGGCGAAGTGGATCAAGGTCGCGGGGAAAGCATTAAGAGCATTAAGAGGGGATCGGGAGCAAACCAAAAGCGGGCAGAGCGGGCGAGGGCAGCAGATCCATTACTGGTGCATACACACAGGGCGCGCCGGATTCCTCCTGCAGCAGCTCGTCTGGCGCAGCGCGGCGAATCCGGCGCGGCGCGCTGCACCATTAGTGGCCGGAATCCGGGCGGTGGCGCGCCATTAACGAGCGCGCGCGCTGGCCGCGCGACCCGAGCGTGCAACTAATGCGCCTTAAGTGCGCCGCGCCCGCCGCACAAGAAGGAGATGGTAAATATGACCGGCCGGCCGCGATGGGATTACCGGGCGTCTTCAAAGCGGCGGGCCTAATGGCGCCTCTCTCGCCGGAGATGTGCCGCGCCGCCGGAACTGAGAGCCTCCCTGTGTGCTGCTCCGACAGATCGGTACGGCAGCTGAACATAGTGCCCGTATCGCGCCCCCTCCGACAGATCGGTACGGCAGCTGAACATAGTGGCCGTACCGCACTCCCTCCGACAGATCGGTACGTGGGAGCTGAACATAGTGCCCGTACTCGCACCCCCTCCAACAGATCGGTACGGTAGCTGAACATAGTGTCCGTATCGCACCCTCTCCGACATATCGGTACGGGAGCTGAACATAGTGTCCGTATCGCACCCCCTCCGACAGATCGGTACGGCAGCTGAACATAGTGTCCGTACCGCACCCCCTCCGACAGATCTCCGACAGATCGGTACGGCAGCTGAACATAGTGGCCGTATCGCGCCCCCTCCGACAGATCGGTACGGTAGCTGAACATAGTGTCCGTACCGCACCCCCTCCGACAGATTGGTACGGCAGCTGAACATAGTGCCCGTATCGCACCCCCTCCGGGTGAGCGGACGCGGCCCGGAGGAGGCAGACAGATGCACCGGTGGTCTATCACGACAAACAGGTTGTCATGAGAATCCATACCGATGCTGTCCGGGGTGGAGAGATCGTAGCCCCCCCCCCTCCAATTGCATGCGTACAGTACCACAGACATTGCATCTTTAGTTTATACTCTATAAAATGTGTCGCGAAGTTCAGCGCGATCCATCCAGAGCCCAGGCCGTCGTGTACGAACCAGCCGTGTGTGAACCAAGGACTCGACAAGTCAACAGACCCGGTCCTTGCAGCTCAGATCGAGAGGGCAGACCGGACTGCGAACACGTGGGCATTAGACAGCAAGCGGCAGCCAATCAACGCTGGCGAAATATGTGATGTTGGAGGGTGGAGAAGAGGTGTTTGGGACAGACGGCACATATGTAGATCTCGCACGATACCACACGAAAACAAGCAATGAAAAGGCTCCCGAATGATTGACTGACAGCAAAAGGAAATGTGGGATGGAAAAGAGTTGACAAGGCAATAACACAACAAGTATAAACAAAACAGAGCAGCCAGGCCATGTGGACAAAAAATGTTTCGAGAGCAATAACGAAAGTCATGGGCATACGTATGTGTTTGGTCCAGAAGGCAAGAGAGGAATTATTCAAGTATCCAAGTGAATGAGTGTATAGATGATAAATGAATTAAATAATATAAAATTGAAAGGCAATACATGAATGAATGGCCAATTAAAGAACCTAAGTACGTACAAACACATAATAATTAATACACGTTTTGCTAATGCACTGAATGAATGAATGAATGAATGAATGAATGAATGAATGAATGAATGAACGACACGCGAGGGAGGATGGAGTAATTTGATGAAGAATGAATGAATGAATGAATGAATGAATGATTGAGGCAATGTAAGTATGAATACAAAATTACATAATTGTATTAGTAATCCACTGAATGAATAAACGATACGTGAGAGAGGATAAAAGACTGAAATAAGGATTTCCCAAATGTGCTGCATTTTCTTCAATTCTTGAACAAAGTTAGCTAACAGGAATACCAGAACGAATTGCAAAAGGAAAGTTAACGTGTTGCCCTTGAGCAGCTGCAGTCTGTATATCGCGATAGAGGTAGTCAACATCCTGTGAAGCTTAATAAACCCCCGCAAGTGAGCTTAGCACCAGCAGTCTCGGAAATTCCCGCCGTAGTAAACACGGGTCTAAACTCAGCGTGCCGGGGGCGGCGACGAAACGCGACTCACGAAGCAGCGGGACAGCGCGCAGTGTGACACACGCGACATGGCAGAGACGGAGCCCAGACGGAGACGGGAGACGGCGCCCAGACGGAGACGGGAGACGGAGCCTAGGCAGAGACGGGACGGACGAGACGGCGCCCAGACGGAGACGGGAGACGGAGCCTAGGCAGAGACGGGAGACGGCGCTCAGACGGAGACGGGAGACGGCGCAAAGGAGACCACAGGGACCCGTGTCTATAAACAGACATGTTCCGAGCACCAGATGTCAAGAGCCCAGTTCTGCTTCAGCGCTTTCCATCTGCGGTCTCGGCACGCAGCAGATAAGCACATTCATGTCACGGGTCATTTAGTTATGTCTTATGGTCACGTTATAGCCGCACAATAGCATATACAATGCGATACGATTTGTCCTGGCATTCAAGCCTCAATACAAGACAGGACCACAATCCACGCCGCCACGCAGCTCCAGGCTCCGGTGGCCGACCATACCAGGCTGGCAGACGCCCCACACTGAGCTCCCCAGGGGGTGTTCAGACCTGAGCGCCGCAGCCCCCTCCCCCCCCGCAGCCCCCCGCAGGCACCCGCAGCACCCTGTGCCACGGAGCACTGCACGCTTGTGTGCAAGCCCGCCGACACGCATGCCGTGAATCGCACAGCAGCATTTAACCGGAACGTGTGCGGGCCATAGTGGGGTCGGAGGGGGAGGGGGGGGGGGACCGGCAGACGCGGCCGTTATGGGAGGACGCCGACAGGCCATCACAGCCACCGGTATAGAGATCGACATGCAGTCAGCCGGTCAATCCTGATGTGCTCTCCGGCTGCGCCTGTTGTTACCAGGCCCGTAGCCAGCCCAAAATCCCAGGGGGTGCACAAGGCAATCACTGTCACGAGTTCAGAACTCAGGAAAGCCCTATACCTTTAGTACAAGGGGCGTCGCACCAGAAGATAGAACGCCAGGGTGCACTCTGGATGCACAGGGGGTGTAGTGCACCATTCACCCAACCTGGCTATGGCCTGTTGCTACACTGCCAAGATAGTTTTCGCAGCAGCAAGGCCGCAGTTCTTTGCCTTAGCAAAAATGTTAGGAAACTTAATAAATATAAATACAAGAATTGATAAAGAGTTGAAATACTATCACTGGAGTAGAGATATACAGGACGGCCACTTCGCCGGGTTCACCATTGCTGAGGGCGATCGCTTACTGCCAGGACAATTTCTGTTTTCAGCCAGAAAAAGCCGCTCGGCGCCCGCTCAGGCCGGACCCTAAGTACTCATTATACTGTTAAAATGTAGATGATTGACTCAATTTATGTTATTTAAAAATCGATATATGTTATGTTGAACCTCTAGGATCAAATAGATCTTACATCTAGTTATGCTGTTTTGTTTCGCTGACGGTTATGTATTAGCCATGCCAAGAGCGTCTGTCGTCAAAAGCGTCGGAGTGGCGCCTCCTGTACATCTCTACTCCGTGATACTATCTAGAGGCGATAAGAGCAACGGACATCGTCTTTAGCCTCCTCCACGTCACTCACATTCTAGAGGTCAGGTCTGTCAGGTCAGTTTGTCTGTCTGTCGCCACTGTCTGTCAGGGCCACCAGGGGCGCAGCCAGGGGTGCTGTCAGGGCCACTAGGGGCGCTGTTAGGGGTGCTGTCAGGACCACCAGGGGCGCAGCCAGGGGTGCTGTCAGGGCCACTAGGGGCGCTGTTAGGGGTGCTGTCAGGACCACCAGGGGCGTAGCCAGGGGTGCTGTCAGGGCCACTAGGGGCGCTGTTAGGGGTGCTGTCAGGACTACCAGGGGCGCAGCCAGGGGACAGAAGGCACACGTCCCCCCATTGGGCCCACTTTCACACAACAAATATCGGCCACGCCCCTGTTTGCGACTATTTAGACTCCCTGCAAAAATATAGTGGCCTAAATCCAAGATGATATTTGTTCCCTAAATCCAAGATGATATTTGTTCCCGTCATTTTTTTTTGGGGGGGTGGGGGGGGGCTTTACCGAGAGAGAGGTCCCCCATGCCTGAAGGTCTGGCTGCACCCCTGAGGGCCACTACCGAGTCTCATGGGATCTCCTTGGAACTCTCAGGTCTTTCAGGCTCCTGAGCGGCCTGAGCAGCGGCTCCCATGACCACTGCCCTGCCCTGCCCCTCAGCAAGTCAGTCGGTGCTGAGCCGCCCCTCGGGCCTCGTCAGCAGTCAGTCCGTCAGCAGTCAGCCGATCATGAACGGGTCACCAGCGCCGACTTTCCGGCCTTTTACGGCCGCAACCGGAGCACACTTCTCTGAATACAGCTCGGCCAACACGAGCTCGCTCGGCCGGCCGCCATAAACTGCCGCCGAAACGGACTCCACCCTCCCCCGGGTGGACCAGCGTCACATGAGAGCAGCTCCATAGTCCCGGCGGAGCGCCATCGGTAGGACTCCATAGTCCCGGTGTCGACCGCGGCTCCATCGGTACCATAGTCCCGGCGGAGCTCCATCGGTACCATAGTCCCGGTGGAGCTCCATCGGTACCATAGTCCCGGCGGAGCTCCATCGGTAGCTCCATCGGTAACAGAGGAGCCACCTCACAACGCACCGCCCACCAACTCGGGCAGGACTCTTATCGGTCCAGTATACTCTACGTGAATTTAACAGTTATCGCACACATCAAGCATACGGCGTAAGGGGCGATGGTCATTAGGGTTACTAGGCACCACCGAACATTGAGCGCTTCTGAGCAGTAGTGACCAAATGTTCTTATCATAGCACCATCAAAGCTGGTCATTTCGAGCAGACCGGGCGCTGTGGGAGCTCTCGTCGTGTCTGGCAGAGGTAGAGGTAGTGGCAGAGGTAGGTGCCGAACAGGAGCAGGGTGGAGCAGATCATCTCTCACTCCCGTGTGGCCACCCCGGCCGGTCCAGCCCGGTACGGGCGGGTCGGATCGGGCCCACCGGTGGCGGCGGATCGCCGAAGGCAGCCAGCGGCTAATGCACCACTCTCACGGTGTCACCCCGCCCCCGCCCCCGCCCCCAGCCGCCGCCCTCAGCCGTAATGCGGGCCGAACTGCGGCGCTGGCTGGAGCCGGTGCTCCCGCGGCGCGGCCCGCCCGGCGGTGCCGTTCGGGTGGTCACTTGGTCAGCACCTGCCGCACCTGCTCTACAGTGCACCTGCCTGAGGACGACCTCAGCCCGCCCTGCTCCTCTCCACTGACCGCCGGCTGTGCGCTGTGTACCCCGACGCATCTATTTATTTAGAATGCGGCGGGCCACACGGGCGGAGGCAGCGACAGCCTCCCCTGGCGCTGTGTGCTAAAACGGCGCGGGTACGGCGTGGAGCGGCGCGGCTGTCGGCGCCGAGCCGCCATTAGTGGCTCAGCCGCCGAAAGCAGCCATTTCTAATGGTGTTTAGATAACCTGGGCAGCACACTTAGCGGACTGTTTGCCGGCCCGAGGGCGAGGCAGCCGGCACCTGGCGCCGCTGCTGATACTCTAGCCATTAACCTAATTGTCTGCACCAGTTTTATGTAGAGTTGTTTAGCGCGCGCGCGGACGGCGGCGCCGCGGGGCTTTATGAGGGGAGTTGGTGGCAGCGAGACAGCCCCGCCACTTTCCGTCCGACGCGCGGCTACCGGGGAGGAGAGGGGAGGATGTACAATCAGCTCCCGCAGTCAGCCAGCGCGATGGGGGTCCAATTTGGGAGAGAGGGGCGAGTGAGGGAGAAGTTGAGCGTGGCGTCAATCAGACAGGGACGGCGTTGCTTCTGCGTCCCGGAAGGGTCGCCAGGCTCTCGGGTCGGCTGAGACGCCTGTCGTCACTAACGCCGGCCGGTGTGAGACCGTGATGCCGTGACGCCGCTCCCGTGACGCCGACCACAACTGCCGCACCACGGCCGTCGTTACACCGCGCAGTAGTGGCCGCCTCGCCGCCGCCGCCGCCGCTGCCGCCGCCGCCGCCGCCGCCGCCGCCGCCGCCGGTACGTTGCAGTGTGCGGCCGCCGCGGGCTCCAGCCGCCCGCCATCCAGCCGCCCGCGCGGCGATATAAATCAATGCGGTAACGGAGCGCGCTCGCGTGATGCCGCCCCTTGTGTGCCAAAATTCAGGGGGAACTCCACACAACACACGCTGTCAGCGGTTTTGCAGTATTCTCGCGCCACGTCCAGCGGTGCAGCGCCAGTCACTGCCTGGGGCCGGCCGGCCGGACGGGGAGGTCGGGTCGGGCGGCCACGTGTGCCTCTCACCGTTAAAGCCGCTATTGTGTGCCAGGAGAGACAGACGCGTCATCAGTCATACTGAGGCCCCCTGCCAGCGAGCTGGTCCGGCCCGGCTGACACTGCCATCATGTGAAGTGTGATGATTAGACCCGGCTCCGATCGATACAGTGGTATCGGCCGGCTTAAAACATAAAGATAATATTTACGGAAAGCACTCGGCCGACTCGAGCCGCCACACCAAAGCAAATAAAGGCTAAGTGCACTTCTACTGGCTTGTTGTCTGATGCAGGAAACCAGCGCGACACACGTTTATTTTAATGGCTCCAAGTCGGCGAGACTAAAGTGGCTGTGATGTGAGGAAAGTGACGCACCTTAATCTCATGCACTGAGTACCACGATTAAGTTAAAAGCACATGTGTGCCGCCCACTGTGCCAACAACAGTCCGAGATAAACACACACCCTACTGCTGCAAAACCGAAATAAATGAGCTGAGCATATCAGCCATTTTACGTCACTGCTAACAAAAGACGCTTAATAAGAGTGCATCAGAAGGGTAGCTTCTCCAGGAAAGTTGGGGGGGGGGATGACTGAGCTCGAAAATTCGCTCTAAGTAGGTACCATCAAAAGTCCATAAAATACAGATTCTCCCCGGACTTGACCCACTTCTTCGTCCAAGTTCGGGAGGGGGGGGGGGTGAAGCTCAATAAGTTGGGGGGGGGGGGGCTGAAGCCACAATTGAATTGTAAACTACACTCCTGAAGTGTATATATTTTGAACCTACGTTTTCCACGTAAGATTAAGTTATTGACGTGGTAGCATGATTTCATGATTCCTCGTATAGGTTGCAATCTTAGCACGTCATCGCTCAGACTCGGTGAGATATCCACAGTCCGTGTTGATATCACACTCATCACGTGGACAAGCCGAAACCACGAGCAAAGCTCACTCGCAAGTCAAACTATGCTTTGGCATGTCTCCGTGCTCGAGGTACAACATATAATCCGTTTAGGGCTTGTAAAAAGACACGGTAATAGGCAATCGGGATCGAAAACATGTCGAGCATCGCAGTCATCTCCAGCCGAGCAGTGACATACGAAACGGAACATGGAGCTGACAAATTGCTTTGAATGCACCGCGGGCCGGCGCTGGTTTGCGCTGGTTTGCGCTGGTTTGCGCTGGTTTGCGCTGGTAGGCGCCGGTAGCTGTGCAGTGATTCAGTGTGATGCGCAGGAAGCCGCCGGTGCCGGGGCAGCGTAGGGTGGCCGGTGCGCAGTGATTCAGCGGCAGGTTTGCCGGTGCCGGGGCAGCGTAGGGTGGCCGGTGCGCAGTGATAGTTTACCGGTCCGGGGCAGCGTAGAGTAGCCGGGTGCGCAGTGATCCGGTTCGCCGGTGGGCCGGGGCAGCGTAGAGTAGCCGGTGCGCAGTGATAGGTTTTAAACCGTGCCGGGGGCCAGCGTAGAGTAGCCGGTGCGCAGTGATAGGTTTTACCGGTCCCGGGGGCAGCTAAGTACCGGTGCCGCAGTGATAGGTTTGCCGTGCGGGGCAGCCGTAGGGTGGCTGGTGCGCAGTGATAGGTTTACCGGTGCCGGGGGGCAGCGTAGAGTAGCCGTGCGCAGTGATAGTTTGCCGGTGCCAGGGGCAGCGTAGGGTGGCCGGTGCGCAGTGATAGGTTTACCGGTGCGGGGCAGCGTAAGAGTAAGGCCGTGCGCAAGTGATAGTTTGCCGTGCCGGGCAGGTGAGTAGCCGGTGCGCATGATAGGTTCTGCCGGTGCCGGGGCAGCGTAGAGTAGCCGGTGCGCAGTGATAGGTTACCGTGCCGGGGCAGGCGTAAAGTAGCGGTGCGCAGTGATAGGTTTTCCGGTGCCGGGGCAGCGTAGAGTAGCCGGTGCGCAAGTGATAGTTTTTGGCCGGTCCCGGGGCAAAGCGTAGGGTGGCGTGCGCAGTGATAGGTTTACCGGTGCCGGGCAGCGGTAGAGTAGCCGGTGCGCAGTGATAGGTTACCGGTGCCTGGCAGCGTAGGGTGGCCGGTGCGCAGTGATAGGATTACCGGTGCCGGGCAGCGTAGAGTAGCCCGGTGCGCAGTGATAAGGTTTTACCGGTGCCGGGGCAGCGTAGGGTGGCCGGTGCGCAGTGATAGGTTTACCGGTGCCGGGGCAGCGTAGAGTAGCCGGTGCGCAGTGATAGGTTTACCGGTGCCGGGGCAGCGTAGAGTAGAGTAGTGCGCAGTGATTGCAGTGATTCAGCGGGGCAGGTTCGTGTTCTGCCAATCAGCGTCACTCAGAGACGGCTCACAACAGCTGAGAGGCGGCTTACAGCAGCATAACTCCATTAATCAGCCGACGGAACATGACTACACAGCGAACAGGGAGTGCAATCAAAATGCCAACAAACGCCCAATCATTGGCATCGCCCATGGTCGGCGGACAAATGCCGGGGGCCGGCGGTCGACGCATTCTTTCATCAAAGGCGGTCGGTGGCAGGCGGGCCTCATTAGTGACACGGCCGAGGAGCGGCGGCCGGCTCGTTAGGCGCTGAGAGCACCCCTACCTGCCACTGCCCGCCGGCACACGGAAAATGACGCCACAATTAATTGGAGGAAAAAATGTGCAGAAGTGACAATCATGACGCGACCAGGGGTTATCCGGGAACCGAATTCGTCCCCGGTCCGATTAATGAGACAGGTTTATCAGAAGATAATGACTCGGTTACGTGTCTGTCAGCCAAACGAGGCCATCTGTTGGACGGCGGGCGACAGCGCTGGCGGTGCGCCGCCGTCGCCGCCGAGACGGGCGGGGCTGGCGGCCCGCCCCGGCCCGCGCCGGCCCGCGCCGCGACGCGCCGGCTCGTTATACCGCACGGCCGTAATGAGCGGAATGGCGAGCCGCACCGGCTACCACCAGACTGTGGTCTGGGGACGTCAGAACAGAGGTCTGATGACGTTAGGACTAGTGATGTCATGACGTGCCTGGTAGATGCAGTCCACAATAAATGAACAAGCTAGTATATCCATTCACATTATTTCAGCTACAGCGGCAAGTTGCCGACTTCGCAAATTTCACATTCCATTGACGCTACCAAAGTTTGCACTATCCACTCACAGTCGATACCAGTCACGATTGTCGGGCCTTTGACGGCTGTTCCCACTACGCTTTGAAATGCCGCAACGGATGCCTCACGAATATAATACAAATATACAAATAAAATGAATGACTAAATAAATATATACACATCGGAACCGGCTTTGATTGTCAAGTTGGCGACTCAGAGACGGGGAAGGAATGTGCCGGTTTGTTCCGAGTTGGGAGGGAGGGGGGGGGGGAGTCAGCCCAGCTGCCCGTACCGACTGCGGTCTGGAGCTACTTCACACAAGCTCTCAGGCACTGCACTGCAGGTGGCTGTCGGCCGACCTGAGAACCGACCACTATCCGTCTGTCTGTCCCCGCCCGGCCGACCTGAGAACGGAACACTATCCGTCCGTCTGTCCCCCAGCCCACCGCGCTCAGCGGCGGCTTCACGGCGGTAGAGGGCTCCTCCGGCAACGGAGCTGGGATTGTATACTGCAGCGACGCCCCTGCCCTCAGGTGCAGCCCCTCACAGTCTCGTCCTCTCAGTCTCAGGCGCCATCTGAATCACAGCCCCTCTCAGTCAACCATACACGCAAGAGTCACACGACATTCAAACCACAGTCTCAGGCGCCATCTGAATCACAGCCCCTCACAGTCTCAGGCGCTATCTGAATCACAGCCCCTCTCAGTCTCAGGCGCCATCTGAATCACAGCCCCTCTCAGTCTCAGACGCCATCTGAACCACAGCCCCTCACAGTCTCAGGCGCCATCTGAACAACAGCCGCCTCTCAGTTCAGGCACGCCATCTGAATCACAGCCCCTCGTCAGTTCAAGACGCCATTGAACCCAGCCATCACAGTCTCAGGCGGCCATCTGAAATCACAGCCCCTCTCATGCCTCAGCGCCATCTGACACCACAGCCCCTCTCAGTCTCCAGCGCCATCTGAAATCACAGCCCTCTCAGTCTCAGACGCCATCTGAACCATCTAGCCTCACAGTCAAGGCGCCATCTGAACACAGCCCTCTCAGTCCCTCAGGCGCCATCTGAACCACAGCCCCTCAAGTTCAGGCGCTCATCATGAATCACTTGCGCTGACACTGCGATAGCCAGAGTTGGTAGGCTGACGGGCCACTTCGTATTTATTCACAGGGTAGTTCATGGTGTCGGTACGTACTACCTAACCTGGCAGAGGAAGAGCAGCAGTTGACACAGAGGCGTATTTAATATACGCCAAGAGGGGGGGGACTAAGCCCTCAATGGACGCCAGACCCCCATATGAGGGCACCGAGGCGACAGCGAAAAGTGTTGTTGAGCGGCGGGGGGGGGTAATGCTCCGATGCTTTCCGAGGGCGCCCTGTCAGCTACCACATACCTCCAATGGTGCCTTCCAATGCACCTCTGAAGGCGCCATCCCACATAGCTTCAAAGGTGACCTCCGATACAAATTTGAAACCGCCCTTCCACATTCTAAGGGCGCCCTACGATACACATCTGAAGGTGCCCTCCCACATACCTTCAAAACCGCCCTCAGAGACATTTTTGAATGAGCCTTTCTACACGCCTCTAAAGGCACCCTCCGATACCTACACCTCTGAAGGCACCCTCCCACATACCTAATGCGCCCTCCGATACATCTCCGCGAGGGCGCCCTCCCAAATAGGGAGGGCGCCCTCGGGCCTCGGAGATATGTATCTGAGGGTGCTTTTTTGACTATGTGAGACTGTGAGAGGGTGCCTTCAGAGGCGTATCGTATCAGTGGGCTCCTTTCGAGTTATGTGGAATGGCGCCTTCAAAGGTGTATCGGAGGGCGTCTTCAGATACGCATTGGAGGACGCCTCCGAAAGTGTATTCGAGGGCGCCTTTGAAGGTACGTGGGAGGGCATCATCGGAGATGTATCGGAGGGCGCCTTTAGAGCTTGTTAGGTATGTGGGAGGGCGTCTTCAAAGGTGCGTCGGTGGGCGCCTTTGGAGGTATGTAGGAGGGCGCATTCAGATTTGTATCGGAGGGCACGTTGGGAGGTATAGGGGAGGGCGCCTTTAGAAGTGTATCGAAGGGCGCCTTTGAAGGCATGTGGGAAAGGGTTCTCAGAGGTGTACCTATTGGAGGTCGCCTGTGGAGCTACATGGGAGGGCGCCTTCAGAGGTATACATATATGAGCGCGCCTTACATTCAGTGGAACGCGCCTCATATTCAGCCGGAGCGCCTCACATTCAGAGAAGGGCGCCTTTGGCGCTCTTCGAATGTGAGCCGCATTTCATGAACCGAATGCGCCGGCGCCTTCGGTGCATATGAGGGCGCCTTCGGTGCATATGAGGGCGCCTTCAGTGCATGAGGGCGCCGAAAGTGACCTCCTCCTAAATACGCCCCTGCCGTTGACCACGATTGAAGCGTGGTCGCAGAGTACCAAGGTGGATAAATGACATCACTAACGATGAAGGAATGTCAAATGAACTGATTCAGAGCCGTCCCAGCGAGCATCCCAATGGACTCGCTGAAATAGCCGCCGGGTGGCATGCTCATTATCAAGTGTAAGCGCAATGGGTACATTACGCCTGAACATTCGATTCAGCTCAGGGCCTCCTGTAAGGAATTTTCACTGGGGGGGCCACGCAGATTTTCAATGATGGGCAGCG
>VOPJ01007025.1:0-40860 GCA_014673585.1 Semibalanus balanoides | reverse complement strand
CCCATTCCCCAAGGTAACGCAAGTGGATAATATTGGTTTCTAAAGAATGCTGTGACCTTGTTCAGTACCGACTACCGAGAGAGGTTTGGAATACCGTGTCTTTCCATTATGATACATGGCTCACTTACAATACGAAGCGGCTATAAATGTCAACACTTGAATGGGCGACGCAAGTATATATATCGCCTTGGGGCGACGCACCCCCAAACCATTCGCAGTTATCAGTCCAAGCAGTAACCGCCGCACAACGCACGGTCACGAATCAGCTATCAAATGTCAGACATTATAGCCGTGCATCGCCGAGGTCATCATCCTCTACCCAGGGGCGGCGCCACCTGGAGGTACGCGGGGGACACGTCACCTCTATCTTCAGACAGCGAGGTATAGTATACCCCCCATATCCAACTACATGTATATAGACGCCCTCGGAAGGCATTATGCCGCCCTCAGATCCAGAGAGCATTATGCCGCCCTCGAAAGGGATTTTTGACGCCTTTTGAAAGCATCATGCCGCCTTCAGAGCGCTTTATGCCGCCCTCGGAAGACATCATGCCGCCCTCAGAGCAGACTTGTAAATGACTCAGAGTTGAGTCATGAATTGACTCATGAGTCAGACATTTTTGGTAGTCTGAGTTGATCGACTCAGTGCTAAAGCGGGACTTGAATCAAGATTGAGTCGATTCAATCTGTTTATAACAGAAACTTGAGTCAAGGACTCAGGAGTTTGAGGTCAGTTCTTCGGTAGTGATCAGACTTTTAGGTCGCTCAATACATGTGAGTCAAATCAACAGGGACATGAGCTAAGGAGAGCAAGGGGGTCCACGCCCGTTCACCTGAGCAGAAACCATTTACACGTAGATAGAATCGATTTTTATGACACTCGAATCCCCCCCCCCACGGCCAACATCAAGTAATAATGCAACTTGTATGATGAGTAAATGTGGGAGTCGCTCAAATGTATTTTTGAGTCGAGTCGAATCAATTTGTTAAAACTGCACTTGAGTCATGAGTTGAGTTGACTAAATTTTTAAAAGTGGGACTTGAGTCAAGAGTCGAGTCGACTCAATCTGTTTGAAACATAACTTGAGTCAAGAGTCGAGGCAGTCATTTGGCTGTTGAGTCAGACTTGAGTTGACTAAAAAAATGTGAGTCATTACCAGTCTGCCTCAGAGTCTAGGGAGCAATATGCCGCCTTCGGAAAGCATTATTTATACCGCCCTCGGAAAGCATTATATCACCCTTGGGAAGCATTATACCGCCCTCAGAAGGCATTATGCCACCCTTGAAAGGCATCATGCCACCCTCGGAAGACATCATGCCGCTCTCAGAGTGCATTATACCGCCCTCAGAGCGCAATATGCCGCCCTCGCAAGGCACCTTGCCGACCTCAGAGCGCAGCATGCCCCTCTTAGAAGGCAACATGCCGCCCTTGGAAGACATACCTATTTGATTATGCCGCCCTTAGAGCGTATTATGCCGCCCTCGGAAGATATCTTGTCTTCCTCGTACGGCATTTTGCCGCCACTATTATTCATTATGCCACCCTCGAAAGGCATCATGCCGCCCTCAGAGCGCAGCATGCCCCTCTTAGAAGGCATCATGCCGCCCTCAGAGTCCAGAGAGCATTACGCCTCCCTTGGAATTCATCCTGTCGCCCACAGAGCAAAATATGCCGCCCTCCAAGTGCAATATACCGCCCTCGGAAGGCATCCTGCTTACCTCAGAGCCCAAGATGCCGCTCTTGGAAGGTATCATGCCGCCCTAGTCGCATTTCGTAAGCATATTGGATATTTGCCGCCCTCGGAAGTCATCTTACTGCCCTCAGAGCGCATTATGCTGCCTCGGAAGGCACCCTGCCGCACTCAGAGCGTTTTATGCTGCCTCGGAAGGCACCCTGCCGCACTCAGAGCGCATTATGCTGCCTCGGAAGGCACCCTGCCGCACTCAGAGCGTTTTATGCCGCCATCGGAAAATATGGTGCCCTGGGAATATATAATACCACACGGAGCCGGGAAAAAAAATGGGACCAAGGTCCGAGCTGAATATTCCGCCAGAGACCGAAGGTCGAGGGCGGAAATTCAAGCATGGACCGAGGTCCCAAAGAATTATTCAGGCCCAAGTTTGGTATGAAATTTACCATATGCCGCTGAAATGGACCAAATGAAGCCATATTTTCCACCATACTTGGGTTTCAACCTCGGCGACGAAGTAGAATAAAGAAAATAAGAGAGTTCATATAGTCATTTTTTTTCTTCTAATTCATACACTCTTCTCACTCTTTTCTAACTCTAGTTCATTAAAGGGACATTGCCACCTTCCCAAAAGTTCTTAAATGTACGCCGCTTGTGGTGCTTAATATGAAGTAATTGCTGCCCAACACGATTATGACATTTGCTTCTCGCAACCAGTGCTCAATTTCATAAAAAAGGTTGTGATATTTGGGCTGATGACGTCATATGAAGGAATTTTGGGAGATAGAGAAAACCTTCACGCTGCCATGTGTATGACTACTGACTAGTGTATGGCTAATGTATGGCCAAAGGTAAAACAAGTCGACTATAATAAACAACATTTAGTAAAGAGAGACGACGACATCGGCTCAGGGTCCCCTTGGGACCCTTGGGACCCCGATTTTGCAGATGTCAAAACCTAACTCAAATTTCTTTGTGATTCGACCTCGGTGGTTGTTTTAACTTATACCATACATAATTTCAATGCCAAGCACGGAAAATGGCTATGTCAACTCAAATATAATGTAAAGGTGAAAGTGTCACTTTAAGTCACTTTTTCACTCTTTATACTACTATTTGCACGAGATTTGGGAAAGCATTTGGCCCGGGGCAGAAATGTTTTCCCAGATCAAATAACATTGCGCTGAAATGTTATACCACCCTCACATGCTAACGTTAAAGGGATATCTCTGCATATGGTAAAACATCTTGCCGCCCTCGGAAAACACTTGGCCTGCTCCGGAGTGCATTATGCTGCCCTCGGAAGATGTCTTGTCGTCCTTGGAAGCCCTTTTGCTGCCCTCGGAAGATATCACACACCAGCCCCGATTGGCACCTTGTCGGCCCGAAAGCGATGCGGTGTCCTAGCGCACTCAGAATGATGGCATCCCTGACCCCGGCGCCTTCAGCTCCCCTCCGACGGCGACCGGGCACCCGTGGCCTTCAAAACTAGACAAACGCTTATGCCCCTCCCTCCATGGCGCCCTGGATGGCGCCTGCCGTCTACGAAGAGGCCTGGACGCCCATTAAAAACCGTGACACTTTTTGTAAATATGCCTGGCAAAGCGTACCGCGTAGGCGTTGACGATGCCGACGCATTGTACCTTTCACACTCGGGGCGCCTAAAAAATGGTTTGGCTGAAGGAATTCGTACATATGGAGCTCCCAGCTATTACAGCGCGCCCAGATCCAAATGACAGCGCGCCGTTTTTGTCGCCGCGTCACGCGAGCGTTTGTGCTTACTGCTTAGTGACAGCGAGGCATATTAATCCTTGCGGTCTGTTATATCTATCTCGGTACCTAAACCAAAACTACCTCGTATCCACGAGACGTATCCAGGCTCGGGCCTCGGGAGGCAGGGCCGGACCAGCTTTGGCTTCCACCGATGCAGGGTCGTTAGGGTCGGCTTGCTCGGGAGACGGATCAGAGAAGATTGTTGTTGTATTTCACTGTTTTAATTTCGGTGCAATTTTGCGAGTCTCAACGCGTGATAACTCAGCTGGTGGGCGCAATATAATCCCCTTAAATTTGGATTGGCGCAACTAAAGCCCAAAATAACGACTCAGCTGCTGTAACACAACATTTTGCTCCTTGTTTGTCACTTAGTGTCCTGCTGTCCCGTCTCCCGACAGCATATTTTTTCCGGGCTTCATGTAGGAAGCCCGGAGAAAAACCAAAATAATGTGAATCTTGTGAATTATGATAACTTACGTATACGTAGATCCGCAGTCGAACCTTCCGGTCATGCCACCAGACACTGGTGGATCCAGTAACAACTGTAGGGGCAAAAGACCCCCGCAGGAATCTGGGGGTATGCCCCCGGGCGTTCCCTGCACTGATTGTGAAAAACAATGATCTTAGGAGAGAACTGAGGAAGTTAACAATTGTTTGGGGAGGACAGGGGCGTATCCAAGGGGGGATCCTAGGGATCCTAGGATCCCCCCTGAGCCCTCAAAGGGCCCTTTTCCAAGGCTCGTGGGCCCTTTTCGGCGCGCGCAAGCTTGCCGAATAGACCCGACGAGAACGCGCGAAGCGCGGTATTATGGGCTCTTCAAGAGTCGGAAGACCACGTGAAGCATGATCTTATGAGTTTAAAGCACTTCAGAGGGCCTTTAGCGCCTCCAGGGCCCTCTCTGAAAGACCAGAGGGCCCCTTAAGTGTTCAAAAAGCATTGTGTATTTCAGAGGGGCCCTGACCAGCGAAGGGCTGCCCTTATCGGGTACGAGGGCCCCTGAACACATCGAATGCGGTCCCTATCCAGCCAAGAGGGGCCCCTGAGCAGGTCGGAGGGCCCTGATCTGAGCATGTCGGCCAGGGGCGGACAAAGTAGCCAGCGCAGTCCCTTGTCAGGTTCTAAAAGCTCCTTATATAGCTGGAGGGCCCTTGGACAGACAGAGGGTCCCTGGAAAGTTGAAGGGCCCTTTGCAGCGTCCAGAGGCCCTTGACCGGGACCGAAAGGGGCCCTGATCAGGTCAGAATGACCGAACCACGTCGATGGAAACCCTTGCCAGCACAGAGGGGCCCCTGGGCAGTCGGAGGTCTTCTCTGAGCATGTCGGTAAGGTGACAAGCAGGCAAGCGCAGTCCCTTGCAGATTAGAGGGTCCCTTAGAAGGCTGGCGAGCCCCTGGACAGACCAGAGGAACCATGGCAAGTTTCAGATGCCCCTGTACAGATCGAAGGAGGTCCCTGATCAGGACCAAAAGCGACCCCCTGGTCGGCTAAGGAAGGCCCCTAACAAATGCAAAATTGGCCCTAGTCAGCACGGAGGGGCTCCGCGAACAGGTTCAGAGGCCCCTTTGAATATGTTCGACAGACGACAAAGCAGCCAGCGCATCCGACCAGAAGAGTCGCTGGCGATCGGAGGGGTCCTTGCGGCAAGTCAGAAGAGCTCCTTGGCTAGACCGAAAGGCGTCTCTGGGAGTCTAAGGGCCCTTGAAACATATGGATGAGCTCCTGGGCCCAAACTGGAGGGGCCCCTGGGGTAGGTCGAGGGCCCCTGAGCATGTCAACAGGGGCGATAAAGTAGCTTGTTGCTGTCCCTGGCCAGGTTCCAAAGTACCTCTGAACTGGCCAAATATGGGCCTCCCTTGACACAACAGCGTACTTCTTGGAAGGTCAGAGTTCCCTGCGTCAGAACGGGAAGGCCCAAAGCACGTAGAGATTAAATAGAAGGAAGACTATATTTCACAATACTGATACAAATATCAAAATCGTAGCTTTCGGGTATATTGAAACACCCCTTTGTCAGCATATGAGGCATTTGGAACACGCGAAAACTCAGATTTAAATATTTGTTTTGTGGAGTAAAACCTCTTTGTATCTAAGATATATCACCAACTCCAATTATGTCTTATTGTGGATCCTAGATGAGTTCCTTAACAGGTCGGAAGGGCGTTGAAAAGTTTGGAAGGTCACCTAAACAATCTAAATGGCCCCTGGGCATTTTAACAGAAGAATGCAGCTTGTTAAAGGAAATAACATCTAAATTTTTCGCGCGCTCCCGCAGCCGCAAATTTACCTACCAAAAATGTTTTACTGTGTGCAAGCTGGCCGTGACGACGGAGTCATCTTGGGGCCTCTTCGCGATTTAATCGGATGGTAAAACGAAGAAACGGAAGTGTACCCAACCAAAAAACATCGTATTCGGTCTTTCTGTGAAACTTGACCTTTGACATCCGGATGCCAAATTTATTTATTGTGACGCAAGCTGGCGTTATGTCGAAGTCATTTGGACCAGAGCAAATTCGGACGGTAAACAAAATAAAAAATATGAAGGCCCCTTTTAAAGCTTAGGGCCCTTTCGAGAGCCATTTGGGCCTTTTTCCGGCCGCGGATCCCCCCTGAGCGAAATCCTGGCTACGCCACTGGGGGAGGATAACAATTTATCGTAAAAATTACCTCTTCAGCAATCAAAATCCAATTAACAAAAGTAAAAAAATGAAATTGTTGCGCCGCTTCGAGGCATGACATAAGTTGCGCAATTGCTTTATGCTTATACAAATTTGGAAAAAAAGGAAACTGAAATTCCATTAAGCATCTGGCAGAGGCTCTCCTTGACGGTAATTTCTGGCCCCAGGGCCAAATCCCTTAACCCGCCATTGGCTGGGGAGGGGGGGGGGGAACGCGCCCCTCCCCCCGCTCAGGGATTTTCACGACAGCTTACAAACGAATAGTGTTATTAACGCGAAACTTCGGGTACCTTATCCTACATCGATTTGAAGTCTTCAGCACACAAATTAAAAAGTCGAAATTTTGTTCAGTTAAATCAAATTTAGTGACGACACTACACACGACTTTGACGCAAATATCAGCTAAAGTCTAACAGGCTGTACAAGGACGATTCCTTAAGAAAAGTGAAATAAAAAACGTCAAATGATAAAAAACGACAAGTGGTAGAAAATGGCATTCTCCGATGTTTTTTTGAAAATGATTTTGACCCCTCCCCCCAAAAAAATGAAGAAATTGTCTCAAGATCAACATTATTTATATTTTCTTAAAACGGAAGATATGTAAGAAAACCACATATGTAAAATACCCAAACCGAATTTGAAAGCAATATCTGTATTTTGGAATCACTGATTGCTCCCTTAGTATGAGTACTGAGTAGGTACCTACCTCATGACGTCATTTTTAAAATATGTTTTGGGGGCTTTTAGACCAGATACATTAAAATAAATTGTACCACTGTATTGCTGAGTCAAAGCTGGATAACAAATATGCATTTTGGATTTATATTTATCCATTTATAATTTTGACCTTTTATGACCTGATCTTGAATTTATATTGAGTCAGGTGTGCAAATGGCTGCTATAATAGAGTTATTTGTGTAAGATAATCCGTAAAACATGTGTCGCATGACCTCTTGCCCAATAGTGGCCTGATTTGACCTGATTTGACCTGATCTTGACCTTGACCTTTGCTTACAGTTTCACTTTTGCTTATACGGGAGATGCATCATACCTTTGAGAGCACCTTGTGCGATAATAGTCTCAATATACGGCTTTGGATGGAAAGTATGGCCCAAAAACTCAAATATTTAACATTTGACCTTTTACTTGACTGTGACCTGACATATGACATTGTTGATAAAATTTCGCGAACGCTTTAGAGTGGTTCCATTGAGGGATTTTGATTGCCGTCTTGCGCGTCTCGCTGAGGTTATTGGTTCGGAAGATAACGAGGGGCGGAAAACGCCCCCTCCCCCACCATTGGCGTTCGGCTGAGACCCCAGTCAATGCCGGGTTAATTAATACAATAGTAACTTCAAGCGGGCTTCATGTTTAGCCTGTCTGCCGAGTTCCAAAAAAAGCGTCGTGAACGCAAAGACGCGGATATCGGCACTCGGAAGCTGCTCCAGCAGTGCCCAACTTGCTGGAACCATAGACGTACTCAAGGGGGGGGGGGCAAAAGGGGCAATTTGCCCACCCCCCTGAAGGTCCGTTCGTCCCCCTTGGCCAATGGGACCCTGCAATAGGGCTACCGAGGGCCTATTTCTCTCTTTAAAGGAATATAGCACCTTTAACATTAGTTTTAACTGAGATGCCAGATTGTCGGGTGTTGCTGAGAAAACCCCCAATCCGAAATTATTCCTCCAAAGCACCTAGTTGCCTGAGTTTCAACGCAAAAAAACGTTGGTCATATTGTGGTCATATTCAACGTCACAAATTCCCGTGACGTTTTCGCATACGTCATTAGTAGCTTACTTCCACTGTGATTGCCACCGCACTTCGCTTTGTTTTGAACCGTCCACCAGTATTTCAGTTACCTTGCCACCGACGTTACCGGGTTACCGCCACCGACGGGTTCGCCAGGCGCTCGGCACACTCTAGTGGTTCACGTATGCGTGCCCCCACGGTCCCTACCGCGCGAGCTTAGCGGGCCGGTCGACACCAGCCAGTCGCGTTTCACTTACCCGGTGGTGCCCGGTTACGTGAAACCTGTGCGTGCGGGCGGTGCCGGCTCAGCAGCTGTCACTGAGCGGCGCAAAGTTTGCCGTTCGATGCCTCTTGTGACGTCACAACTCGCTTTTGGTGAACGCAAGATTGGTGTGACGTCACATGTAACATATTACGTATTTTTCAAATTACAAACAAATTCTGACTTTTTTCGCAAAAATGAATGCCAGGACCGTAATCAGGGCATTCTTTCTTCCATCATTTCTACATACTTTTCCCAAGGTGCTATATTCCCTTATAGACCACGCTTGCGTCGCATGGTCTTTAGAGTGTTAAGAGCACATCAGAGGCTCTTCAGAGGTTCTTCAGAGGTTCTTCAGAGGTTCTTCAGAGGTTCTTCAGAGTTTTTTTAAAGTCAGAGTACCCCTTAAGACGGCCAGAGTGCCACCTCAGGCAGCCAGAGTGTCTTCTCAGGTGGCAAAAGGGCCCCCTCAGGCGGTCAGAGTACCCCTTCTGGCGGCCAAAGTGCCCCCTCAGACGGTCAGAGTGCTCCTCAGTGCGGCCAGAGTGCCCTCTTCAGGCGGCCCAGATACCCCCTAAAGGGGCCAGAGTGCACCTCAGGCGGCCAGAGTGCTTTCTCAGCGGCAAGAGGGCCCCTCAGTGGTCAGAGTCATAGACCACGCCAAAGCGTGTTCTTCAATTTAATTCAAAGCACTTCAGTTCTTTTTCCCGAGGTTCTTTTAGGTCTGAGTGCCCCTTCAGGCGGCTCTTGGGGTTCATGGATGCCAGACAACCAGGCCTTAGGCAGTATCAACTGGACCTCACACATTTGGCTAGTGCGGCCAGAGACGCAGCCAGATCTTCGACAAGGGGGAGGCACGGCATCCCATGGGGCCCCTTCAGCAAAGCCCCGCCCCCGAAAAAAAAATCGCAAAAATAAAAATATCCCCGGATTTAGGCCACTATATTTTGCAGGGCCCCAAAAAGTCGCAAAAAGGGACGTCACCGATCATTTTTAGTGAAAAAGTCGGTCCATTGGGGGCACGTGCACCCTGTGCCTCCTGCTAGTGCATCAGTGCACGAAATAGGGCCTGTGCCCACGGTGCTCTCGCACAATTTCGCCGCCCTGGCCAAATACAGCGATTTTTTTTGTGGATGTACCTGGGGTCCCCTGAAAATTGATGTTTTTATGTGTTTTTTTCAAAAAAAAAATGTTGAAAATATGCCCCTCTAAAAATATAGTGGGCCAAATCCGATGACTTTTTTTAGTGGGGTTACCTTGTGCCCCCCGACCGAAAATTGACCCCCCCCCCCTGAAGCGAATCCTGGGTACGCCACTGGCTGGAACTGAGAGCTTATAGTGGGGACTGGGGACCAGACCAGGAGTCAAGACCATCTCCCCAAGTCATCTCCCACCAGGCTCCTCCAGTGGGACAGACCAGGAGTCAAGACCGGTCCTCCCCAGTCATCTCCTACCAGGCTCCTCCATGGGGACCAGACCAGGAGTGCCAAGAGCCATCTCCCCAAGTCATATCCCCACCAAGGCTCCTCCAGTGGGGACCAGAACCAGGAAGTCAATACCTCTCCCCAAGTCATCCTCCCGACCCAGTCGCTCCTGCAGTGGGGACCAGGACCAAAGGAGTCAAGACCATCTCCCAAGTCATCTCCCCACAGCCGCTCCTCCAGTGGGGACCAGACCAGGAGTCAAGACCATCTCCCCAAGTCGCATCTCCCAACTCAGCCGCTTCCCTCCAGTGGGGACCAGACCAGGAGTCAAGACCATCTCCCCAAGTCATCTCCCACGCAGCCGCTCCCAAGTTGGGGAACCAGACCAGGAAGTCAATGACCATGCCTCCCCAAGTCTATCTCCCACTCCAGCCGCTCCTCCAGTGGGGACCAGACCAGAAGTCAGACCATTCCCCAAGTCGAATCTCCCACCAAGGCCGCTCGCTCCAGTGGGGACGCAGACCATAGAAAGTCAAGACCATCTCGCCCAAGTCATCTCCCACCAGCCGCTCCCTACCAGTGGGGACCAGACCAGAGAGTCAAGACCTATGCTCCCCAAGTTCATCACTCCCACCAGCCGCTCCTGGCCAGTGGACCAAGACCAGGAGTCAGACGATCTATCCCCAAGTCATCTACCACCAGCTCCGCGTACCGTTCAGGTGGGGACCGAGACCAGGGAGCCAAGACCATGCCTCCCAAGTCATTCCCACTCGGCTCGCTCCTCCAGTGGGGACCAGACCAGGAGTCAAGACCATCTCCCCAAGTCATCTCCCACCAGCCGCTCCTCTAGTGGGGACCAGACCAGGAGTCAAGACCATCTCCCCAAGTCATCTCCCACCAGCCGCTCCTCCAGATCCACAGGCCGACCATTTATGCGCGGAAAAGTCGTTCTGTCTCTTACTGCTTTCAAGCCATTTGCACTATTACCAGTTGCAGGCACGTAGCCAGGATTTCGTCCAGGAGGGGGGGGGGCGTCTCAAAAGGGCCCTTCCCGAGCGTTGAAAGGCCGCCACCAAAAAATATACGGATTTCTCGGGCCACGTTATTTTGTGAGTCCTTTTTTATTCATTTTGTTTAGTTTACTTTTGGGATTGGACCAGGACCCATTAAGGATCTCTCAGTAGAGGCCCATGGAGCAGGCAACGTGGCCAGGATTTCGTCCGGGGCGGCGCTCAAAATGGGTCTCTACCAAGCTACGTAGCCCACGAATTCCGCCAAGGGCGTGGGCGCCTCGGCCGAATAAGCGAAGGCAATACCGGTCCTATTTTGGCAGCCATATCACTTCAATAGTAGGCAGTAAAAAAAGCTAGTCGCCAAGCTACCGAGAATGCAGACGCCTGACGAACTTAACGATTTTTTTGTTAATGTAGGCCCGCGAGTGGACAGTGAGGTTTCGAGAAATGGGAAAACCGCCAGACCTATGCGGCTCCGTCTGCCGCGGTGGTGGGTGCGTGTTCGCCTAGTTCTAGCGCCGCTTCGCTATCAGAGTTGCGCATTGGTCGTGGGTGTCTATGAATAGCTCAGGCGCTTGTGGCGAAGCATGGCATCACCATCCAAATGAATTTGCTCTCATTTGACGCCCATGGGCCTCTGGATTTCTACGTCTGGTCAATAATAGGCGATTAATCTACTCTGATTTCCCTGCAACCATGGAAAACATTCCCTAGTTCACCCCATATTCAAGCTGGGCGCCCACTGAGCCCCTTCCAACTATCCGTCCAAATCTCTAAATTGTCCCTGTTATTGCTAAAATTGTAGAGCGTGCCGTACACCAGCAATTGTACCCGATGTACATGTCCAGTAACACCCTCCTGTCAACCACCCAGCACGGATTTCGACCGCGTCATTCAACTGGACGACGGCCCTGATAACTGTATCGGACATCAAATTCTTGCTGCGAACGACCGAGGCGAGTTATCGCTGCTCTGCCTGCTTGATTTGAGTAAGTGCTTTGATGTGATCGACACTCTAAAGCTACTAATCGAGTTTACGTGTTTACGGCATTGATATCGTCGTGGTCTTTCGGCCTAGCTTAAAAAATTTCACACGCAGAGTGTAAAGCATGTGACGCACGCAGGCCGGACAAAAATCCGCTTTCGCCCCTGCCAAACAATGTTGGTGTTTTTTCAAGTTCATCCCTCGGCCCCTGCTTTAATAGCATATTTTCTAATACCTTTAATCTTTTCGCGAAGGTGCCGCAGTAAGTCCAGTATGCCACGACACACTCAATTCTGATAAGTGGCCAAAAAATCCGAGTTCCAGAACCTTATCCAGATAGCGTAATTGGGAGAAAACTTTATCTTCCGTTGATATATGGTTCAGAGGAAACGGAGTTGAAAGTTAATGCAGGGAGACCCAGATGAAGCTTTTTCAGGCAGTCCGCAAAACGTTTCGGGCGCATCCGAAGTTTATCGTGAAATTCCGCGACCAACGATCTCTGTCAGTCGCAGAGGCCAGAAAACCCTCGGCGGTGATGTTTGATAAAACCCAGCTGTGGATTCACATTGTCTCTCTCATTACCAAGAGTCGATGCTTTGGAATCCTTAGCGGGCCTTTCCACACTTGAGGGGGGCACTTTTGCCGTCGTCGTAATCACACCGCTTGTCGACGGCCCTGGTTCTTTCGCAATCCGGTATTGCTAACGGTCTACGGAAACGGCACTCAGAAAAATATTGCGCGCATGTCAAAAAATTATCAACTAACGTATGGAGCCCGAGTTATTCTACGGTCGCCAAAAAATTTGATCACTGTTTTCGGCCATTGCTGAACAGACCTGGGTTGGCCTCTCAATGGCAGAGCACTCACAAATTCACCAAACACTCTGTCTGAACACATAAAGTGAAGATGTCACGGGGAACCAGAGACAACTGGCTGCCGGTTTGCCACTGTGGCGGAGACACATGACCGAGCCAAGCCGTCGGGATCATGACCTCTACGTCCTAGGTCTCGCACGAGATTGGCAAAAGGCATTTATGTTGCCGAGCGCCAGTGTTACACAAACACTGTCCCACCTGAGCTGGTGCGACTCCCAAGCGCATCTGTTCGGACCTCACCTGAGGCCGAACACTTCCTGGCGGCTAACTGGGTCTCGGCGACTGACTACTGCGCGCTGTAACGTGCCTACGAACCATTGCTTTTAACACAGTTTGTCTTTGTTGTTTGTATGGCATTGTGTGTTGATTGTGCTTTTTTATGTGGGGTGTGTAATAGGCACAAGCTGATTGTGGATGGCTCCAATACACGTATATCTTCGAAAGGGCTTTTTCTTTTGGAGCGTTGAAAGGGCCGCATTCCCGAGCGTTGAAAGGGTCCAGTAGAACGGGATGAAAAGGTCTGCTCCCTGTAACAAAGTTAGTAGTTATGACAATAACCGTGGGTCTTATTTACCTTATTTGGTCCATTGAACTGCCTACCGGAGTTGGGTCACGTGTGCCTCGTGTGCCCTCAAAGTATGATTGGTAGAATATACGTCATATAACCTGGCCGGCCGGTTAGTGGTCACGCTGCAGTGGTCGGCGGCCGACCGGGGGACTCCAGTCTGGCTCGAGGGCTGAGGGCGAGCGATCATGTAATCTCTGGCCGGCGGTGTGCTGCGGAGAGCGGTCCGAGTGAGTTTTAAGCTCGGCGCTGAGAGAGCGGGTCATGGTGACTTCACGGCGTGTGCAGGGTGTGGCTGTGATGATGAGCATGGAGGAAACTTTGAGAGAATGTGGTGGGTAATAAAGTTAAGAGAGAGTGAAGAAGTACTGAGTGACAGACAATATACGTGCAAGGACTAAAGACTCTAACTGGGGAAGCCTGGAAATTGGACCTGAGACGAAAGACCGAACTGATGCGAATCGACGAAAACAACACCTTCTTTAACATATTAATTGGTGCCGTGACCGCGGATTTCGTCGGTCTTCACTTCTTCAATTCTGCAAAATCTTTATCTCTTCGAAGTCGTCTTCATCGCAATTCGAAAATCTTCTTCCTCTCATCTCAGAGCTTGCTCAATCTTCTCAACTAAGTCAATCCAGTCAGTGTATCACTATTCCAATCCTTCTATTCTCATAATACTATCTCGTCTCATTTTGAATTAGCAGTCTCATTTATTTGTTATTATATTTGAATTAATTGAATTGTGATTTGTTACAAATGGTGTGATCAAGAGTATCTGTGAGATCTGTTGATTGTGAGTAATTGTGTGATAATAATGTGGTATGTGTAGAAATGTGAGATGAGTATATATCATATCTATTATATGGTAGTATAAGTGCGTTACATGTGATTTGTGTCAGTCTGGAGTTGGTGATTTGTGGTAATGTACACTATACCTCATAAGTGATAGGTGGTCTTCGAGGACCTATGTAAGTCGCAGATGCATTTGTGCGCCTTGGCCGATAGGGGACGCAGAGCGTTCACCAGGCCCATGATTACGTGGCTGGAATGGAGGGAGGCGTTGGAGGAAAATTATGCTGACGGAGATGTTGTGATATAGAGATGATGTTGAAGGATAATAGAGACGAAGATGATTTAGTGTTGAGTGACCGTCCATCTGGTTTGTAGGGAGAAAACTGAGCATACATCGATGTGGCCGGCCGGCACACACCTGAGTATTGCTGCTATTGAGAATCGGAGAAATGGTATTATGTGTTATTACTTGTGGAGTAATGGGTAATGTTGAAACGGTACCGTGAATCGTACTTGAAGTGTACTAACCTCATATGATTAAACTGTGTTGACGTACTGTTTGTGTGGGTGATTGCCCAGAATGGAAGCGAGAATGTTTTATCCTGCCCTTATCTTCTATCTACCTCGTATTCGTCGAGGACAACAACGTATTATTTCTGCCATGAGGTCAGCTCGTTCCAAAAACATACAGCCCGATTGGAACATACATCTCCCCCAATCGAACACCGGTTGTAATTCACTTAAAAAATTGAAGTATCATATTGAGATGTTCAAAATTAAGTTTTTCTCTTTGTTAAAAAAGCACATGATTTTAATCTTTCAATCGCAGACCAATTGCATTATAAAGTAGTGAGTTCCGAGTGTGACGTGTATTGGCCATATACGTTTTCCAACGCCGGGTATTCGACATCCCCTGTCTATCCTTTTCTGTCCAAAAATCCAACTATTCCAACCCCTGGCTCTGGAAACACTGGAGATCATCTCATCCGACTTCCACTGACCATCTTGCTTCAACGATCAACACTTAATCGACCGACACTCTAATACCGACCAACACCTCGACCCAGACAAGTTCATAGCTTGACTCGACCCTTCAACACAGGAAATGACCGTAGACTCTTTGTATCATCAACAGACGACAACATGAGCTCGGTGCTCTCGGTCCGGGCTGCACGTGGACCCAATGATGCTGACCGCTCGGACGACTTCGGACCCGCGGGCGGCCGGGTACATCGGGGCCCATTGTCCCGACACCGGCCTGCTGTGACGCCGGAAGCTGACGTGACAAGATGTCACGGCTCGCCAACGCCAGGTCCACACGTCAGGCAGCTGGTGTCCGCCGTCGCCCGGTCCTGAGTACATCCGCCGCCGTTCAGCAATACCACCGACCGATACGCCAAAGCGCCACCTATACCACCGGTTATCTGCGCGCGCGCCTCTACTCTGTCTACAACTGACCTATTCTGCACGGCCATCTTATTCTACAATCGCTAAACTCTCCTACGAGCCATTCGTCACGGCGTGTGTAATTAATACTCACCGTCGTTACAACCGGACAAAACAAGAGTGAAATCTGCGTGACTGTTATGTGTGGCAAGGACGTGGCGAGAGAGTTGGTGGATTATGAAAGGACACTGAAACGTGGTGTGAAAAGAGACTGTTTAAACGAGAGACTGGTTGGAGTGATAACGGTGGAGTGGATCGTAGACTGAACTGAAAAAGTGTTTGAAACTGGACTGAACATATGTGCGGAAAATGTGTAGTGGTCGGTCGGTACAAAACTGTCAAAATTCAACGAGACTTCATCCAGAACATTTAACTTTGGGGAAAATGGGGCCAGGTAAAGTGGGTATTGCGTGTTTTTTGAAATTGTTGTGTGATTTTGAAAGTGTATGTGTGTTTTGAAAGTGTACCTGTGTTGTTTCTTGATGTTTAGCAAAATCGTTAATTTTTAGTAGTACTTGATGTCTTAGTAAGAGTTCAACGATCGTGGCCAACATCGACTTCGCAGAAAATTTCTTAAATTGCATGAAATTTCCTGCTTAAAGGAACCCGCTTTTAGTGGTGTAACAAAGTTAGTAGTTTATGAAACATAACACGTGGGTTCTTATTTTACCTATTTTGGTCTTTGAAACTGCCCTACCGGAGGTTGGGTCACGTGTGCCTCGTGTGCCTCAAGTATGAATTGGCTAGAAATATTTCGTCATATAACTTGGCCGGCCGGTAGTGGTACGCTGCAGTGTGCGGCGGCGAAACCGGGGGACCTCAGTCTGGCTCGAGGGCTGGAGAGGCGAGCGACATGTTAACTCTGCCGGCGGTGTGCTGCGGAGAGCGGTCCGAGTGAGTTTAGCTTCCGGGCGCTGAGGAGCGTGGGTCATGTTGACTCACGGCCGTGTGCAGGGTGGTGGCTGTATGGAGAGCATGGAGGAACTTTGAGAGAATGTGGTGTAAAAGTTGAGAGAGTGAAGAGTAACTGATGACAGACAATATAGCGTGCAAGGAACTAAAGACTCTAAAACTGGCGAGACTGGAAATGGGACTGAGACCGAAAGACCGGGAAGCTGATCGAATCGACGAAAACTCAACACAACTTCTTTACACTCCTCCGTACTGGTGAGGGGCCCATTTGCATAGGCCCGGGAACAGGGGGACGCGGGGGCGCTTGCCCCCCAACTTTGGGACCGCGGGGGCGGCGTCCCCCCCCACACTTTGGCGTTGCTGATCTTAACGTTCCGTAAACAAAAATCACATAAGACATCGAAAGTGCGAGTTTTCTGGCAAAATTCTGCAAACTGCAAGACTCCGAAAATGTCGCGCTGGGCCTCCAGGGGGGAGGGCGGCTGCCTCCGCCGCCCCTGGCTACGTGCCTGACCAGTTGTTTGTTACATTTTGCTAAATAGTAAATATGTATAGGTACAGTTATTATTATAATATGTGCTAATGAGTGCTGACTGCCACCGGTCATTGTGATTTAGGTATCCGAGACAAATGTATATGAAAAACTACCTTCATTTAAATGTATACCGAGCATCATACCGAGCTGTGTAACCAGGAAAAGGGTTATCTGAGACTTGTCTCCAATTATTACGGTCTGCTTTCATTAAGAAAATGTCGTTTTCCACGACCTAAAATTAAAAATTTGACGCCGCTTCGCAGCGTCACATCAGTGGCTCTTCATAACGAAGCCATCGTGATCGTCTTTGGCGAAATTTTCACGCCGCTTCGTGACGTCACATAGGTGGCCATCGGCATCGTCATCGGTTCGTCGTAACGCTGAATTGAATGAATAACATGTTAAGCCTCTTATCCTCTACAAGGCCCACCGCCTATATTTCAGGGTTTTATCAGGCGAACCCTTAAATATTTCGCGCCGCTTTGCGGCGCTTAACATTTCAAGTACCTTCTATAACATGGAAATCCACATTAAAAATGCCGCAAAGGCTGAAATACAAGCACACAATGGGGGTACATTTTTTCTCGTTTCAGCCGACCCCCACTCAAGAATTATCGGCGACACCCCTGCGAGTTGGTAAGAAATAAACAGTATTATTACTTATGTGTAAAGTGCATATGCTGCGGAATATCTCGTTTTTTTTTCTCTCTTCGAAAAAAGTATTATTTAGCTTGAATGCCAAAAAAGGTGACTGGCCCAAATCCGTGGAGAAAAAAATGGGGTACTCCTTTTTGCCACACAAAAATGGCACCCACTGGACCATGCTGCCCAGGGGCGGCTGTCACCGAGGTAATATGCCGCCCTCGGGCCAGCGGCCCCTAGTCTAAGAAAATCCTGATCCGCCCCTGACATTATTATTTTTTTTCTCCACAAGACCCACCTCATTCTCTACACCACCTAGGTACATTGATGGGGTTTTTCAGATTTCAGGCAAACAGCAAACCCGTAAAAATTCCCGCCGCTTCGCGGCGCTAAATAACCTGCACCCAGTGGCGCATCTATAAATCCCCGTCAAGTGGGGGTCCAGGCCCTCAACGGGCGCCAAACCCACACATGACGGCGCCATCAGCGAAACATGTTGCTGAGCGGGGCTCCGATAAATTTCCGAGAGCGCCCTCCCAGCTACCACATTCCTCCAGTGGCCCCTCCGATGCACCTCTGAAGGCGCCATCCCACATAGCTCCAAAGGTATACTCCATACACCTTTTTTAGAAATCACCCTCCCATGCCTTTAAGGGCGCCATCCGATACACCTCTGAAGGCGCCCTCCCAAATATCTTCGAAGGCGCCCTACGACACATCTCCGAGGGTGCTCTCCCAAACAGCTCCAGAGACACCATCTGTGAGACCAGAGGCGCCCCCGCCTCACATTCAGCGAATGACGCCTTTGAAGGTATGCAGAGAGGGCACCCTCGGGCCTCGGAGATATGTGACTGAGGGTGTTTTTTTACTATGTGATGGGGCGCCGTCAAAGGCGAATCGTATCGGTGGGCGCCTGTGGAGGCATGTGGGAAAGCGTCTTTACGGGTGTATCGGAGGGCGCCTTCATACGCCTTCTCGTATATGTATCGGATGACACATCCGAAAGTGTACCTATTCGAGGATGCCTTTGAAGGTATGTGGGAGGGCGCCTTTGGAGCCTACGGAGTGTAGATATTTAGAAGAGCGTTTTCACAGGTGCATGTGGGGCGCTTTTGGAGGTATGTAGGAGGGCGCCTTCATACTTCATATTCAAATGTATCGGATGGCACCTTGGAATGTATATTGTATATGCAGGAGGGCGCCTTTGGAGGTATGTTTGAGGGCGCCTTCAGAAGTTTATCAAAGGGCGCCTTTGAAACTGTGGGAAAGCGTTTTTAGAGGGTGGATTGGGAGTTCGCTTTGGAGCTTATGTGGAGGGCGCCTTCAGAGGTGTATTGGACGGGCGCCTCTGGAAGTATTTGGGAGGGCGCTTTTAAAGGTATGTGGGAGGGCGCCTTCAGGTGTAATCAGAGCACGCCTTACGTTCAGTGGAACGCGCTTCATATTCAGCCGTAGCGCGCCTCACATTCAGCGAAGGGCGCCTTCGGTGCATGAGGCGCTCAAGGGCCGGGGGGCATGGTGCGGTGACCCCCTAAATACACCCCTGCCTGCACCTACCTATACTATGACCAGAAAATTCACATTAAAATGCTGAAAGACTTACATACACTCAGAAAATGAGGGTACATCTTTTTCGTCATATTTCAGCTGACTCCTCACTCACAAATTATCAGCGACGCCCCTGCGTGCAGTTGCAGACGGGCTGACAACGCACTCCCTGCCCCTCCCCCCGGTCAACAACTTCCTCGCTGACGGCTGACGGCTGACGGCTGATGGTCTGCTACCCCTCCGCTCAACAACTTTTGGGAAATATGTCATTTGACTCCCCCCCCCCTCTAAAAAACACACACACAAACGGCTAGCTAGATCCGTCCCTGCTGACAGGCGCTAATGCCGCACAATAATCTGCAACACAGGGCCGCGGCCGCACCAGACCGCTCGCCTCACATAACAGCGAGACGAAAGGGCTCTCAATGGCGGCCAGACGGCGTCTGATTGCTCTCAATGGCGGCCAGACGGCGTCTGATTGCTCTCAATGGCGACCAGACGGCATCTGATTGCTCTCAGTGGCGGCCAGACGGCGTCTGATTGCTCTCAGTGGCGGCCAGACGGCGTCTGATTGCTCTCAGTGACGGCCAGACGGCGTCTGGTTGCTCTCAGTAACGGCCAGACGGCGTCTGATTGCTCTCAGTAACGGCCAGACGGCGTCTGATTGCTCTCAGTGGCGGCCAGACGGCGTCTGATTGCTCTCAGTGGCGGCCAGACGGCGTCTTGCGCCCAACGCTGACCAGGATAAGGCTGAGCAGTTGCAGCAAACACTGTGTCAGCCAACTGTGTAAAAGGCGCCGCAGCACGTTATCAGTGGGGATACCACCCCAGAGTCAGACAAAGCCATCGGCTGTTCAAAATCACTTTCAGACGAGCCCCAACCACGGGGCCGATTTTCACACGGACGGATACACGCGCTGTTAGGCCAGTCGGCTGCAGGAAATGTCGCAGGAAGGCTGCTTAAGGAAAACGACAATGCTCCATAGAGCAGGTAGTATTGATGCTTCTCTCATATAGTTTTGACTTTTGAGCGTTCGCGCTGGTGGCTTCTAAGTAACTATTGTCTCCAATATTTAAATAGTACTATTGGTTCCAAAATAAGCGTCCCACTGGGTTGGCCAGCACAGGAGTTAAGGGGAATATACCGCCTTGGAAAAGTATTGTGGATGCTGTAGATGTGTGCCAGATTTTTGAGTGGCCTCTCACTCCATTCATTTCTCATAATTTTTCCGAAGGGGTCCCCCCCTTAAACTGCTGTGCCGGCCAAGCCCAGCGAGAGCGCTTTATGTTTGGAACCAATGTACCTACACGAGGCGGATTCGACAGTTATGAGTAAAGGCAACGCAACCGCCAACTTTTATAAGTGTTTGAAAGCAATCGAGCCTGCCTAAATGCTAGAGTTTAAACTAGCCTGGGGCGGATTCCCAGAAGGGAGGGGGGGCTGCAGAGGGGCGCGGCCATCCAGCGCCCGGTTCGCGGGCCGGGCCGGATTTTGAATCCTCCCAAACCTCCCCGGCATGGGGAGGCCAAAGCACGGCTCAACCCGGCGACCTGGGCGCCTGGGGGAGGTTGCGCCCCTCTTGCAGCCCCCCCCCCCTCTGATCGCCCAGTCCTATTTTGTGATGGATATGTAAATACAAGCCCATATGTTGAAGCACACATAAAATACTAGATCAAGGAACTTCCTTCCCGGGATGCTACCCGAGCGGAAATCAAGACAAGCAAAGCAACCGGAATCAACATTGGTTTATTGTGTATCACGGTCAAGTAAAAATTGATTAGAACAACTAACAAGACCGTAACAAAGTTATGAAACTCAACTTTACCAACTGAGGTGCGGATGACAGCCAGACACAATGTGCCCGTCAACGAAATGCTTTATGATCTTAAGATTAAACAGCCTGCCAACAGGGGGAAAATGTGAATGTACGACGTACGTACCTACTGAGCCGAATACAGTCAGGTGTGGGAGTGAGGGCACGTGAGCAAAGCATGACTGATGGAACGTACCTATTTACAGCGCACAACACTGGGAGACTCGGATAAGCAAATCAACATGCCAATAGCCATGGGCCAGTTGCACAAGCGGAACTTTATGAAATCGCCGGGGGGCTCTAATGTTAATTTGATAAATTTTAACTCCTGTCTTACCATGCAACCCATTGGCCTAATGTTAAGATTTAAAATCATTGGGGGGGGGGGGGTCTTGGGCCCTCCCCAAGAGATATAAAGCTCAACCCCTTGCCAGTTGTGTGTGATAAAACACATCAGTGCACTGGGGCATTTTTCGCCCATTGTTATGGTTTTTCTGCGAACAAAAAAAAACATGGCTACAGCCGAGTCGGGCCGTTAATTAAGGTTATAATTATCATCTACATAATAAAGGGCAAATGGATTTCGTTGACCGCATGAAATTCGGAAACCTTGCGATGATGGATACAAAAACCCATACCATTCTGAATCAGCATTACTGACAGGAAGGTTTTGGATCTTAAAAAATACATAAATATTTTCAAATATATACAAAAAATTACAACATACAATATACCCAAATTAGGCGTCTCTTCCCTGGGCATATCTAAAAACTTAGTTAAATCTGGATTACGTAAGTTAAAATCTGCTTCAAGGGTGTTGTATGGCAACATTAGTGCTCTGATGAACTGATTTTCTGTATATGCTGCGCTTTTGTGACATTCAGGTTCTGAAGGTCGTTCGAATTCAAATTACGAAAACGCTACTGTTACGGTTAGGTACATATCTACCTTGGTTAAGTCTGTTTTAAGTGGGTTGAAGTGCTTCAATTCAAGCTGTATTGTTTGACTGCGGCTTTGTACGTCTACTGTCACGCCGACAGACCACAAAACGTAAGATTGCCTTGGTTTCTATGCACCAATTATTGAACCAGGTACAAAAAACGTTAGATTGCATTCTGTTCCTGCCGACATAACAGGGGCAAACATTTAGGTAATTAATTGCCCGGGCAACCCGGTCACCCCGCTGTATATAATATATTGTATGTTATAAGGTAAAATGTTTCCCTTACAGACTGGTTATTGAATCGACACTGATTGAATCGATTGGAATCACTCAATCAAAATTCCTTTAATAAAAAATAATTGATTCACCACCAGATCTTTTGATTCATGAATCGTGATTGAACCGAACCCCGCATCAAATAAAGGCTGATTGAGTAAAAAGACTTAACAATGTTTTAATGATCTTATATGTATGTTTCCATGTTTATTGATTCGACATAAATTCACCACATATATGTAAATGTTGAATCAAACGTGAATCGATTACAATGTTTCTTTTGATTCTTTGAATCGGAAAGAATAAATAATCAAAATATTACGTAAATCGAACGGTGATGAAATAATTCGAATTTCAAAATGAATCATGTTTGAATCGTTATAAAAAGTTGAATAAATAACCAACCAGTCCGCTAGTTGACGGAAGACCTCGCCTGCATTTCGCGACCGCTAGGTAACTACAACAGCTTAAAAAGTGCGTTGCGTCAAACCAGTTGGTGCAAAACTTGGCATAGCCCCGTGCCCGCATCCATTCAAAATCCAAGTGTGCCTTTTGCTTAGATCCCCGATGATTCATCTACATTTCCATCCATTAAAGGAGTTGAAAGAAACAAGCCGAATATGTTGAGCGTCTTTCAGTCTTAACAATGTTTTAATGATCTTATATGTATGTTTCCATGTTTATTACAAAACACTATATGGTTCTTATGATGTAGGAGGACTGAAGGAGGCACCAATGAAGTAAACCATTCTCTCACGACGTGCAAATGTTATGTCCTCCGACGTTTTTGTGGCGTTGCTAAATGTCATTGTTCTCCTTCGTGAGAAACTGTTCTGAGCCCAGCAAAATTTCCTCCTTTCGATACCTTTTGATATTCCTCATTGCTCCCATGTCGCAACTTGCTTCCGGTACATCTGTGACGATAACAATACGCAAAAAGTCAATTCCCATATTAATTTATTGGCAACGTGTTTACTGTTTACAAAACATGTTTCGTAAGTTTTCAAGAGTTGGTCATTTACGGTCATAAATTTACTGATCAAACTCAATTTTATCACCAATAAATTAAAGGGAGTGTGCCTACTCTTTTGAAATGTCAAATATATTTTTATTACGGTAAGAAGCTATTGCATTGGCATTAATTGGTTACGAATTAAAAAAATTCACGTCTGGAGCCCCTTTTAGTTTGATTTTTATTTATATTCTGGTTTGCATTTGTTTGGTTTCAAAACTCATAAAACGTATCGTCACTTTAAACATAGAGTAGCGAAAAATGTTACCTATAATGGGCAACCTGGCCAGAGCTAACAATATATGCTGAGCGTTGTATTTAAGAGCAAATGCTTCTAGTTGCGAAAGCTCTCTGGCGAATATTGATAATTAATCTACTGCAGTAATGTGATTGGCGGACCTTTTGGTATCTAGCCTAAAGGTGATTCTGGGGAAATGAAGTACTGGCTAAATTCAGAAAAATATGTTCTACAGACTAGTGTCAACAACTCCACATGACCAATGTGAGTAGGCACACTCCCTTTAATAGATGAATTGACTGTTTAAAATACCTGTGGGTATGAATGTTACGATAATAATACACGACTTGATTAATGGGAAACGGGTAGGTACTTTTCAATTATAAAGAATACGCGGTGTATATAAATAAACCAACTACACACACACACACACACACAGCAACACACACATATATTATTATATATATATATATATATATATATATATATATATATATATATATATATATATCGTCTAGTTGCTATACACTAGGTGGGTGGTTGGCTCTCACCAGTTGGCTGTGGATGGCCTGTTCCAGAGCTGCCAGCCGCTGCTGCTGCAGCTGCAGCTCGTCTCTGAGCGCGGCCGTCTGCCACAGGTGCCACACCTGCAGCGCTCCGAGACACAGGCAGAGCAGGACACAGACGGCCGGCACGGCGCCGCAGGCAGCAGCACGGCCACAGCCACCGGTCTGCCGCCGCTCCACCTCACCGTCCTTCGCAGGCCGTCTGCAGGCCGTGCCCCCGGCCGGCGCTGGGGCGGCCATCACCGATACCCTCGCTGACACTCTCTGACGCTGGGTGACACTGGATGACGCGCGGTGACACTCGGTGACGCGCGGTGACACGCGGTGACACTCGGCGGGTGTCTGTCTGCTGGAGCGGCGGCGGCTCTCGACAGCAGCAGCTCAGCTGGACGACTGGCGCGTCAGCGGCGGCCGCACGGCGCAGCGGTCCGTCCCGGAGGATCCGGCCCGACCGTGACGTAAGAGCGGCCCGTCGCCGCCGCCGCCGCCGCCTGGAAGTGGTCTGGCCACCCACCCCCGCAGCCGGCGGCGGCGACCGGCTCCAGCGCGACCTCCTCCGCGGCGGTGGGCCACCGCTCTCTGTCACGGCGCGGCCGCGGCGTCAGCAATACAGACATGGCGATGACCATCAGTGTTGTGACCTTGCGGCTCTCATGTGCTGATCTCAAGTGGCGAGTTGCCTCGAAGGAATAGCAGTTTGTGGGCTCAAGGGAATCGGGGTTTATCCGGCCCAGATTTTGATAACGGTGCGCATGAGTGTCTCGTCGAGTGGTCATCTGGCGTGTTGAGGGCTTATGGTAGGTCTGGAAGGGTTGTAAGGGATCCTCTTTTCACGGAATCACGGCAAAACAAGCGCGGGCAAAATTGCGGGCAGTCCGCTCGACCTACCTATGGCTATGTTGTAAGCGAGCAGCTCAGCATGCCCGCTCGCTTTGCAGATATCACTGATAAGAGCTCTGCTGAAACCTTGGATAGGCATGTTCTGTCCTCTTCTGTGGAAGCGAGGTGAAGAAGGGACTCGTCTAAATAAATTTGACTGGTGGGGGGAGCTGATGTGAACCTCAATATCTACGTACAATTAACCCGGCATTGAGTGCCGACCGGGGTCTCAGCCGAACGCCATTGTTGCCCGGGGAAAATATTGTCCCCTCGTTATCTCCGGAACAAATTATCGCAGTGAGAAGCACAGGGCGGCATTCGAAAGCTCTCTATGAGACGCATCTAAAGCATACCCTAAGGCCTAAACTTGCAAATTTAGGTCTCAAGGTCAGGTCAAAGGTCAAAACCGATGCATTTCAGTTTATTGACTATACGGTAGACACTAGACACCACTCATCATAACGCCCACCATGCGACCAAGCATTTCTGGGCTTGATAACCGACGGGCGCTTTATCCAAAGTTCCAAATATGGTCACAACCAAAAGCGACATTTGATTATCACCTGTGACCTGAGGTATTAAAGGGACACTGCCACCTTAACATTATATTTGAGTTGAGTAGCCATTTTGCGTGCTTGGCATAGGCATTATGTATGGTATAAATTAAAACAACCACTGAGGTCGAATCACAGAGAAATTCGAGTTTGGTTTTTACATCTGTAACATCCCCAGTCCCCAATGACCAATGTATTTGAATGGGGGCCGTGAGCCGATGTCGTAGTCTCTCTTTGCTAAATGTGTATTACAGTCGACTTGTTTTACCTTGGCCATACATTAGCCTACCATAGTCATACTTATGGCAGCGTGAAGGTTTTCTTTTTTTTCCAAAAAAAATCCTTCATATGACGTCATCAGCCCAAATATCAAAACGCATTTTTTCATGAAATTGAGCAATATTTGTGAGAAAAAAAAATCATAATTGTGTTCAGCAGCAATTACTCCATATTTTGCACCACAAACGGCGTACATTTGAGATTTTTGGGAAGGTGGCAGTGTTCCTTTAATTGAACAAAATCATCCATCGTTAGCTGCGTCAACATTTTTTTGTCACGCAGAAATTCGTGTACGGCATTGGCGAACGTTTCGAACGCTTGCATGTTCTCGAAACTTTTCCTCTCAAGGCCTATAGGCCTTGAGAGGCTCCGCATATATGCGGAGCCTCCAACGCGCCACGGTGCAGCCGGACTCAGACATGAGACGCAGAGCGAAAACGGCGGTACCGCGGCCGCTCAGTGTACCTACGTCCTACACGTGTAGAGCCGGCAGCTCTTATACGGCCTTGGCCGGCAGGAGTGGGCCACACGATGACTTAGCGTGCGCTGAACTGGGCGTTATAACCAAAGTGTGGACATTATAAGCGGAGTTTCTCCCTTCAGGTACTTTTGCACAGGAAATTCCATACCGGGCCATCTTGGGCTTTATAAGCGGATGGGCGTATTAAAGGGACACTGTCCGTTCAAAGTAAATTTGATGTGTTAAAGAACAACCGGATTTAATCAGCACCATCCCAGGTAACAGATACCGTTGTAACAACGTTGTGAAAAATGAAGTTGGAATTTTACGTTTTAACAACGTTGCGACAACGTCGTGAATGTTATGAAGAAAAAGTTGCATAAACGTCGCTGTCGAACGTTACAGCAACGTTGTATCGTTACGATGTCACAACTTTGCTCTAGTAACTTGTGAAGAACAGCTCGCAATGAGGTACAATTATCTAAATTTATCATATTTTCCATCTTACTAAGATTAATGATCAACTACGTAAGTGACGCTAACTATGCTTGTCACAAGTAACGTTGTAGCACCGTTGTTTCAACGATTTGTGAGCATTACAAGGTAACGTTTTGGCAACGTTCCTGGGAGCCTACAAAATTACGCTATCACAACGTTGTGTAAATGTGTAATGTGTTGCAACCTTGTCACAACGTAGCAACAACGTCAAATTGCTAGCTGGGATGAAGTCCGTTTTTTTATTCGCGCCCAGTGGCCCAATATCATCGTTCAAAGTTCAGTTTTCTTCCAGCCAATGAGCTTGACGAGTCCGCCACCACTTCGTACCAATATCAACTCATTACAGCCTTGTGCAACTATGGAAATTAGTTTTTTTTTTGCTTAAGCATTCTACCCAAATTTGTAATGTCAAAAACATTTCATGTCTTATTATGCCTGATTTAAGCCTCAATAATAGCATTAAGAAAATTTGTTACGATGAAGGAAATATTGTTACTGAAGGGTTTTGACTTTACGAAGGTGTTTAAGCTCCAACTATTGATGAAGTTTGTTCCAACCGAGTTTTTGGTATCGGATTGTTTACATTGTTTATGGCTCCTGTACACTGTTGTGACATAAATACGAGATCGTCTAAACTGCGCTGAATTTGGCGCTCAATCGCTGGCCAATATCTGATGGTGTCGTAGAAAATCCGCAGAACCTTTTTTATATTATTATACAAAGTGAAATATAATTAAGTTTTTGTATTTGCTCTGCTTTGTGAGCATAAGAGGACCGATGAAAAATAATATTTAGTCCCTTAGACTTGTTTTAGCATGTTTTTGCGATATCATCCGGAAGAGGCAGTGTCCCTGCGTGGACTCCTCCCCTTGGGCTCCCCGTGGGCGCTTGCGGCGTCTACTGCAGGGCATATTTTAAGGATTTTCCACTGCGTCCCGAAACGTGGTAGGGGCACACCATTTGGTCGGAAAGGCCACCATAGGGAAGTGAAAAGGGCAGTGAAGAAAATATCCCAGGAGCACTCATATGCCAGCCTCTCTCGTGAGGGGCATCTTTTGTGCAAAAAAGTGCCTCCTATTTCTTTCTCGTGCGGACTTGGCGTCACCTTGTTTGGTAGTTCGAGCCGAAAAAAATCAGACTTTTATCAAAAAAAAAAAAAAAAAAATCGTGGCATAGTATTCTACACATAAAATAATAGTAACGTATATTAATTACCACTCGCTAAGGGTGCCTAGATAATTTTTGAGACGGTCGGCTGAAATGTCAAAAATTATCCACATTTTATGCGCGTATTTAAGCCTCTGCAGCCTTTTTTGTAATGTTTTGTAATGTAGATTTTCATGTTATGGTAGGTAGCTGTTGTGTAGCGCTGCCAAGCGGCGCAAAGAATGTTAACTGGTTTATCTGATAAAACCATAAATATAGGCGGGGAACTTGTAGAGGGATAGAGACTGAAAAAATGCTATTTGCATTAATTCAGCGTTACGACTGAACCGAAGAGGATGTCGATGCTTTGCTGTGACCATGCGTCATCGACGTGACGCTGTGCGAAGCGTTCATTATATTTATTATTATTTACGTGGAAAACGCAATTTATATATTGGAACCAGACTAAGATAGAGAAAAGCCTCCTGTAACCCTTTCGCCTGTTGGCCCATCTCCGGTATAACAAAGTATAAAATTAAATTTTCCCAAATGTATTGATACGAAAAAACGAAATGCCTTATGAGCTCAATTGCGAATTTGGTGTCATGCCGCAAAGTGGCGGAAAATTTCAGTTATTTGACTGTTTAATAGCTGGATTTGACTGCTGCAAAGGGAGATTTTTACCATAAATTGTAGCTTTCCCGAGCAAAATTTTTTAACCAAAGGATCATTTTTTCCTTCAGTGCAGGGAACGCGCGGTCAGTACATATTGCATTTGAATGCCCCTCAAATTCCTGTAATGAATTGGCCCTCTGATGCCCCCCCCCTCCGCTGTATTCGCCAGCGCTCCACACTTTATGCTCTCGGTTTCGACTGCATCCTTGTTTGAAGTACCTGCCATCCATTCCGAAGACTGAAGGGGCAGGAATCGGAAACATGGTCTCGCGTTCAGGCGCGGCGCACCCAAGACCGACTCACAATTTTGACATAGATTAGGCAGGTGTGGATGACGCCACCGAAACTGAGAGTAGAAGGTTTTCTGTGGTGCTCAGCTAATGTGACGGCTGTTAAAGAAATCACTGTCTCGGACAGTCAACGTGAATGGTCGAAAGACATTTACTCAATATTGAAGTGTTTGCCGCTTTCACGGAATGTGCCCACCTATGATGCCATTTTTTTCTGTTTAGCTTATCAAAACGCAGATCGACTAGAGCCCTCTACTTCTTCAACGTATCCGTAGAGTTATCATATGCATAACACAAATAGAGCAAGGTACAGGGCAGGGCACCAGGACAAATGTCCAGGCAGGAAGGGCAGGAAGGGCACAGGAGGCAGGACACAGGAGAGCAGGCAAAGAGGCAGAGCAAAGGATTGCAGGTATAAGGGTAGGAGCCGGGGGCAGGGGGCAACTGCCCCCCAACATTTTCGTGATGTTTAACATTACGCCTATGAGACGTGCATGAAAAATCGACTTAAAAATGCCTTGTTGCCCCCCCCCCAACTTCAAAATGAGTTCTTACGCCCCTGGGGCAGGCAAAGGAGGCAGGAAGATAGAGTGCACGAGCACAGGAGGCGAGACCCAGGAGGCAAGGCACCAGGAGGCAGGGTTCAGGAAGCAGGGCACAGTAGCGCAGGGCACAGGAGGGCAGGGCACAGAGCGGCAGCACAGGAGGCAGGGCACAGAAGGGCAGCGCACAGAGGCAAGCACAGAGGCAGGGCACACGAGGGCAGGGTACAGGAGGGCAGGGTACAGGAAGGCAGGGCACAGGACAGGGCAGAGGAGGGCAGGGCACAGAAGGGCAGGGCACAGAAGGGCAGGGCACAGGAGGGCAGGGCACAGGGGGCAGTGTCACTGTAGCGGTTCCCAACACGCACCGGCTCGTGGCTCGCGTTGTATTCAACTGCCACTCGCGGCCGGGCCGCACCGCCGCCGGCCGACCGGTCACGCGCCCATAGCCAGCGGCCGGCACAGCACGTGACCCGGCCCCGACCAGCCAATCAGAGGGCAGGGAATGTGACCCTGATCCTGACATTACCCCTCCTTACCGAAAAATGATAACCCCCTCGCACTACAAACAAAACACCACAAACAGACGGTACGCAGTACACACTACACCGTACACAATTTGCAAAACGACGAGCTATTCCACATTAAACAATGAACGCAAATGAATATCGCTTGTGCGCTGAACATGAGACACATATTAACTCCTTTTCTATTTACATTCCACATTCTGCCTACCATTGACACAACCAAAAATGGTCCGATCCACGGTCCGCCATTTTGAGGCCCTTTTCGCCATTCTGGACCCAGATCCCGTCCCCCGCTGTAGCACATATCACCGCACATGATGGACGCCTTGCAAGTCTGCTGGCTTATAACGAGCCACCATCTCCTCGCGGACGCTTCTGAGCCTGTGAAGATTGCCGATAGCAGACGCAATTTTTCGTGAACAAGTGATGAATACTTATTCTCTGTTGGCCCTCGCCAGATTTGACAGCGAACTGTTCGGGTGCCTCGAAAATACAAAAAGAATGGCTTATATCACTTAGGTTCACCATACCTCGTTATTGACGAAACACCACCCCTGGCAAGCGGTTGCTCCCAATCAGCGCCATGTAGTCTGACACGGCGCGTAGCCGGCGTGTTCATTGTCTAAAGCCGACGCTCGACGGCTCCTTCTGCCTGATGGTGGTACCCCACGCTCACGCGAGTTGTAATGCCAAAATGATCACAGAGCACCTGCACGCGAGAATTCTTAAAGTAAATGGATCCTGCCTCACTTTCTATGCGCTCAGGTGGTCCGAAGACGAGAAAGTGTTGCGTCAGAGCCTCTACAAATATGATCTGCAATCCCGAACTCAGAGTAATATGACAAATATCCTGAAAGATGTATCGGACGCACGTCAAAAAAACTAAGGAGATACCCATGAACACTACCTCTGCATTGACAGCACATCAATTACCAGATTTCATTGGGAACATGACGCCTGCTGAGGGCAGCAGAGTGAACGCTGAACTGTGCTGTACTGCTTTGGCTACATCTCGTTGCAAGCTCTGCACCATATGGCAGCGCAGTCAGACCGCAGGCCGGAAGCCAATGTGTCGGCTTAAAAGCTCGAACAGCTTCCCTGCTCGCCACCATGGCGCGTGCGTGTGACACATCGTGGTTGATGGCTAGATGGACTTCGAAAACGCTTGGCCAGGCAAACCAATTGGTTCGCCGCGAGTGACACCAGGCCCGTTTGGCACCGAAAAACTGATCAACATGCTCGCGCTTCCAAGGCTGGTGGTGGCGGGTAGCGGCCATATTATGCCTCAGGCGGTGCGCGATAGCGCGACAGGTTCGCGGTGCGTGCTTTTTTACCAGATGATCGATCCGCTGTGAGATCCTGCTGGACTAAAGTCCGCAGTCGTCAGTATAGAAACCTCCCAGCCACGTCAACTGAGTACCGTGACCTGGACCCGCACAGGCCGGGCTTCACCCGGCTCCGGCTCCATGGGCCGCTGTGTTCCCCGGACGTCAGCAAGCGGCACCGATCAGAGGGCGGCGGGCCTCACGCGCCGCCACCGCGGGCGGCCGCATCCGAGCGCGGCCCGACCCGGTGCCAGTTCCCCGCCTCACCACTGGCGGCGCCACCCTCGGTCTCTCGACCCCGGCCGCCCCAGCAGCGGAGACTGGCGGATGGCTGCGGAGCAGCTGCGGACAGCCGGCGAAGGTCACCGTTCGCAGCATTAGGCGAGCTGGAGCCACACCACCCTCACCAACCTCCTCCTCGTGAAGACGGGACAGTGCATCGACATGCCGCATCTGCGAAGCACTCCTGTGCTCGGTCGTGAATGAAAACTGACTCACAAAATGCCCGCCAACGCACCAAACGAGGATTGATGCAATCCCTGTTCTTGAGAATCTGGAGGGCACTCTTACAGTCACAAATCCATCGGAATTCATTATCAGCCAAGTACTTAAACCATTTCTTGAGACCCTGAACGAAACTGAAAAGCTCTAACTCAAAAATAGTCCATTTGCGCTGGGCGCGACTGTATCGGTTACTATTGAACGCGATGATCCGTTCCTGGCCATCGGGTCCGATCTGAGACAGGATCTGCCCCGACTCCGTCAATGAACATCGGGTATATAAATGAAAGGGCAATCCATTGCGGGGTTAGCTGAAGAACCACGTGTTTTCAGTTGAGCTCAGATTTCAAATCCCAGAAACATTGTTCTAGCTCATCGTTCCAATTACAAAACTTCTCTGCATTGCTCAATAGATCGAGGGCTCTGCCACAAGTGGAAAAGGACTTGAAACAAATTTGAAACCAACTGAAAAATCCGAGAAACGCTTGGCCTCCTTAATGGACTCTAGGCCTGGGACATTTCATCAATAACACTGATCCGGCTTGGGTCAATAGAAATGCATCAGGAGTGATCTGATGTCCCAGTTACGTCAAGTGACGTTTGGAATTTTACCATTTTTCCGTGGAGCGATTTTGAGGCACCAGCGGTTCTCAAGCTGTCCAGTACCGTCATGAAGGCAAGTTTGAAGTGTCCACAATTGTTGCTTGCTACACAGGATATTCGTCACAGTAAATGTGGACGCCATCGATAATCCCAACACTCTGCGGCATCACAGGGTGCAAAAAAAATATGAACTTTGCATAAGGCCATGGGCATGCGACGCGCGATAGGAGGTTTTGCCCAAAGGACGTAGGAAAGCGCGCAAACTCTGACTGGACTCATCGTTATAACAAATTCCAGAAATGCCAGGACTCAATATCCAGGGAGAATGCCAACTTTCCAGTCACTAACGAAAATTATAAACTCGTCAGATATTCGGGGGGAGAAAACGAAACGTTTTCGGAACAAACAAGTTCAATGAACCATTCTTGCACGATTACGAAAACTCCGCGTGAGCGATTTGTCTTTTCCTTAGGGACTAGGCATAGATGGGGCGTATTCAATATGCCGCTCCTCCTCAAATGACGCACAGGACTGCAAGTTCGTCCAGCTGAGAGCTTCAGCTGTTCCTCTCTAGCCCAGGGGATAGGGTGCGTGGCGTGTGAACTGTGGCCGACCCCCGGGGGGGGTCTGCGTATGTCCAGGTCAACCGTTTGCCGCCCCTTAGTACGCGCCAATGTCCGGCATAGCCTTCGTGGGGAACACTTCGGGGTATGGGACCGGCGAAGGAAGCCGGGGGCTGGAGCTGGGTACGCGCCGCGCTAAATGGCTCACCCACAACGAATTAACGAGATACGTCATCGGCAATGTGATGTGTTGACGAAGCCGACGTCGCCGCGATACTGCGTTTACTGCGCGCGGCAGCCACGATCACAGGCTCAGGCGGTCTCCATGTTTACAGATCAACGCGTTCCACCATAACCAATCCACACTGCGGCGGTGAATCGTTATCAACGTCTAGACCGGTTCTAACATAATAGGTATTTCTGTGTCTCGAGAACGGCTTAATCAAGCCATCGCGATTTCCCATCATTGGGACCGCATGCCCACAAATAAATATCCGTCATTGTGCAAACAGACTGGTCAATTCACACTAAGGACATACCCCGAGCGGGAGGAACTGAAATTGCTTCTTGCCCTAACCTTAAATCGAACCGCCTCGGCTGGGAGCACAACAATTCGATAATAACTCCATTTTCCGACATTGGATAAGTCCCAGCCTGATGACATTAATTGAGAGGCAAACTTATGAACAACAGTAAACTCCGTATCCCTGGTTCGTCCATTCTCTATCAACACAGGTAGAACACATTTCCCAACAGCGTTCAACTGATGACCAGTAGCAGATAACAAGCGGGCAGGTGGCGTCAGTTCAGTGTTCGGGGCAATGACACTGTATACACGACTATCGAGCAGGGATAACTGGCTCCCACTGTCCAAGAGTGCGTCACTCACCAGAAAGCCGTTCACGTCTACCTGAGTAGTCGGTAGTGTCATCACCCGGCGCACACTCTGCCCTAATACTCGTTTGGGCACTGACGCTTGAGATGGCCGTAGCCTCGGCAGGACCAGCATCGCACCTCCCTTCGAGCACGGTCTGGCGCCACCGGCGAAGCGCACCCCCGCCCGACCGCGGGCGGCCGCTCATCGCCCTAGTTCTTGACGATGTGGCGGCCCCGGCGAGGCCGCCACGAAGTCGCCCTGGCGAAGCGCCGACCGGAGAGTGCGCCACGGCGAGGCGCACAGCGAAGAAAAAAAACCACACGGCGGGCCGCCCTTACGGAGGAGCCACCACGGCGTGGCCGTCCCGGAGAAGTGGCGTCACGCGGGACCCGCGCGAACACGCCAGAACGCCCGGTGCGGACGGAACCGCGCCGAGATCACGAGCAGGACTGCAGCCGCGAATGATACGCAGACCGGACGGCCGCGGTCACGGCCCTGGAGTCGTCGGGAACGAGCGCGCCCCCGGCTGGTCGAACGACGACGGCCCGGAGTGCGCAGCGACCGACGTCCACACTTCACGATCTGTCCAGCGGGGACCTGGTCCGCACGGCGATCCTATGTTCGCACCGAAAGCATCCACCAGCGCCTCCTCGCGGCGCCGACGTTCCAAAGCGCGTCGATTGTTGAGACCATTTCTGACGGGGACAGCAGCAATCTTCTCCTTGGGAGGAGAGCCCAAATCAAAGATTGAACGGTAGAGAGCAGCTTATGTAGCTGGACACAGATGATTTGACCGTTGTCCTGTGTTGTTCGAAGTAATTCGGGCAGGCAATCCCCGAATCAGCTCCTTAATGAGTGTGGCGTACTCCAGCACCGGTGTGTCGCCCTTCACTGCTGTGCTGAGACGTGACAAGGCCAGCTCCGAGGACCTCAGGCCGAACGCCGTCCGCAGTCTGGCCGCGACGTTCGTCGGGTCACCGTCCGACTCAACGACCCCCAGGGCGAGACCACGGCACCGCGCTGCGATGATGGTCGGGAGCTGCTCGTCAGCAACACCGCCGAGGGCCGCCAGTCGCTCACACTGCTGGAGAAAACGGTCCGGCAGCCGACTGCCCGTCGTAGATCGGAAATCCGACAACGAAAACCGGTATCACTCGCTTGGCAGTGGCTGTGCCACTTACCAGTACGCACTCTTCACGTATCGGAGTCATGGATTGACCAAAAATGACGTTCAAACACCGCTGTCACCATGGTCACTGTAGCCGGTTCCCAACACGCACCGGCTCGTGGCTCGCGTTGTATTCCAACTGCACTCCGCCGGCGGCCGCACCGCCGCCGGCCGACCGTCACGCGCCGCTAGCCAGCGGGCGGGCACAGCACGTGACCCGGCCCCGACCAGCCAATCAGAGGGCAGGGAATGTGACCCTGATCCTGACAGTCAGCATCACAAACTGTTCTAGAAACGGCCAAAAGCCCCAACAAGTCATCGGGGGTCATTGGAGGTCAGCGACCTCGGTTGACCTCAGAAAAAGTAAATCGAGGTCAAAATCTCAGCGGAAGCCACAACTGTTCCTCTAAAAACACATTTGCATATGTTTCTGAACAATAAACACTCGGAAACTGCACATGTAACAAGGATCGATTCTACGAGACGCCATTTGCGCCTGACAAGACCTTGATAAGCAGGTCCAGGTTACCTGCTTATCAAGCAGGTAACCTGGATCTTACATGACATCATGTAAGATGGAAGTTCGAAATTTTCAGAGTATTTTCAAATTATTCAAAAGTGGGGTACTGCAAGTTTTATCGCGTTCCGTTGATAACCACGTCACTTATTTTGGAAAAAGCGAGGGGGTGGCATCTGCACCCCTCCTTCCCAGGCGAGGGTTAAACATAATTCACGATGTTGATCTACGTGCTCTGTTCTTTATGTCTGTGGATTTGTAGATGATTGTAAATGAAATGAGTTCGCAAATCTATCATTGAATGTTAATGATAATATTTCGCTGTCTTCCAGACTTGTAACCGACTCAGAGTTGAGTCATGAATCGACTCATGAGTCATACATTTTTGGATGAGTCATGAGTTGTGTCCAGGGGCGTCGCTACAGGGGGGGACGGGGGGGACACCGTCCCCCCAGCCGTTAGGCTGGGGGGATTATCCCCTCAGTTTTGGACAGGTTCTCCCAGGCATTTATCTGACTTCACTCGGAAACAATGCATTTCTTTCAATAATACAATGGTTTGGAAAAGGCATGTGCTCGGCCTTTTATTCCCCTTTGGACTTTTTTTTATTTCCTTTTTGAAGGGATCTTTGGGCAGCAATTTAAACAGATTTCAGACAGCCAGAAGACATGAAGCGCATGGCGCAAATTGGGCTCTGTTGTGTTAGTTTACGGCACACTTTGTGTAATGTTTCCTAATACAAAAGTGTCTGTCTGTTCTGTGCCTGTCCGGGTGTCCCTACCACATTTGCTCTTTAGTCTTTCATTTCCCACGTGTTTTAAGCGTGGTGAAATAAATATGGATAACAGAAGTTCTTAAAAAAAAAAGGTTGATACATATTTGAATCGAAATGTGATTGTATGCATAGTTTAACAATTTAATCATAACGAATAACAATTGAATCGTCCAAAATGCTTTTGCAGCGGTCAAAATCCAGCTATCCGGCAAGTTAAAACAAACTGGAAAATTCACACTGCTTTGCGGCAAGTTTCGCCATTGATTATACAGAATTTTGTCTTAGCCACTTAAATCTTACAAGGCCACCGTCATATATTTCTGGGTGTTATCAGTCAAAACCCGTAAAAAAATTAGCGCGCTTCGCCGGCGCTTAATATTAAGTAAGTACCTATATACATGGAATTTCATATTGAAATGCTGTAACAGAAGTTTTTTCGTTCATTCATCTGCCCACTTAAAAATTTCGGGGGACACCCCGCGAGTTCGGTTGAGATTTAAAACGGTATTACTACTATATGTGGAATATTCCGTAGGCTGTAGCTACAAAGTATTGCGCTTTTGCGTTTTTTTAATGCTTTTTAAGCTCTTATACCAAAAAAGGTGACCGGCCCAAATCCGGGGGGTCAAAAATGGGGGTGCCTTTTTGTAAAAAAACAAACAAACCGACGGCTGGATCCACCAGTGTCCGTCCCCCCCCCACTCAAAATATCGTGGCGACGCCCCTGGTTGTGTCGACTCAATTTTTAAAAGCGGGACTTGAGTCAAGAGTCGAGTCGATTCAACCTGTTTGAAACAGCACTCGATTCCAGAGTTGAGTCAGTTCTTTGGTTGTGTGTCAGACTTGAGTCGACTCAAACATTTGCGAGTCAAATTCAACAGAGGGACATAGCTAAGGGGGCAATGAGGTCACGCCCGTTCACCTGAGCAAACCAATTTACACTAGATAGAATGTGATTTTTTATACCCGACTTCCCCCCATGGTCAACATCAAGTAATATTTAAATGTGTGATGAGTCAAATTGAGTCGACTCAAATGTATTTATAAGTTGAGTCGAATCAATTTGTAAAAAACTGCACTTGAGTCATGAGTTGAGTCGACTCAATTTCTTCAAGCGGGACTTGAGTCAAGAGTCGAGTCGATTCAATCTGTTGGAAACAGAACTTGAGTCAAGAGTCGAGTCAGTTCTTCGGCTGCTGAGTCAGACTTGAGTCGACTAAAAAAATGTGAGTCGTTACAAGTTTTCACACACCATTCCAAATGCTTCCACATTCAAAGAAAAAGAAAGTCAGCAAAATAAAGGACACACCCGAGATATGACATTTTTGGATGCAGTTCTGTTCTACAAAGCTAAATCACAAAGGTATGCAATTCATTTCGACAAAAAAAAAAATATGCCCGCATCGTTTTGAGCGACGACAGAAATATTTTGCAAACAGTGTAAATATTTAAATATTTATAAATATTTTGTTAAGATATTTTGCAAATTTTTAGATTCTTAGCCCCAAATTAAGGTTTGGAATCAAGGTTCTAGCGGGGGCCCCCACTTTTACTTTCGCCACCGGAGGCGAAAAGTTTTTGAGCAGTTCTGTTCTACAAGAACTAAATCAAAGGTATTCAATTCATTTCGACCAAAAAAAGAATCTGGCCGCATCGTTTGAGCTACCGACAAAGAATATTTTGGCAAACAGTGTTAAATAATTTAAATATTTTATAAATTTATTTTGCAAATTTTTTAGATTTCTTAGCCCAAATTAAGTTTTGATCAAGGTTCTAAGCGGGGCCCCCCTTTTAACTTTTCGCCACCGGAGGGCGAAAAGTTTTTGATGCAGTTCTGTTCTACAAAGCTAAATCACAAAGATATTCAATTCATTTCGACCAGAAAAGAATCTGCCCGCATCGTTTTGAGCGACGACAGAAAATATTTGCAAACAGTGTAAATATTTAAATATTTATTAATATTTTGTAAATATTTTTGCAAATTTTTTAGATTCTTACCCCAAATTAAGTTTGGATCAAGGTTCTAGCGGGGCCCCCACTTTTACTTTTCGCTCACCTGGAGGGCGGGCCCCTAACTGGCTATGCCCCCCCCCGCCGGTGGCGACGCGCTCCTGTAACAGGGTATCCTTCCATAGGCTCAACATTTGGTCGCGAACTAAGAATCATTTTATATTCATCTGCGACGTTTGCGTTGCATTCTGGAGTCGCCTCCCTTCATCCGTGACCTATTCGAGCGCCTGTTGATTTGTTCACTCTGAAGCACCACTGGAGGGTGACAAGACAACCCGCCTCCCCTGCAGTGCTGCATGGCGACTATCCGGTGTATTCTATGACTGTGATCCGGTCTGGCCGCCGCGGCCTCTTCTCCACCCTCCGTCGAGACGACCCGGTTCAAAGGCGACTGAGGGGGGGGGGGGCTCGCGTTCTGGCTGTGAACTCCTGACCGGCGGGTTGTCTTGGTTTGGTTTGTGGACCCAAGCACCGTATGCTCTTTGAGATCATGGTGCTGGAACTCTCACCCTGTTCCGAGGGTTATTATATGGGGGCCGGTCGACTGTTTCAGCGGCCCGCCCATGGATTTGACCACGGGTCACCGGCACAGTAGACAGGAACCTGTCCCTGCGCCAGATTGCTCCCAGCGGGCTGTCTTGTCACCCTCAAGTCCCCACTGCCCGCCGCCCACTCTGTCGATAGCCAGGCCGGGTGACGCACATGAGGTAGAGCGGCCAAAACGAAAAACGCATGGCGAAATGTGCGCCGGGACAACCCTTGCCAGCGCGGCCGGGACGGGGCGACCCCTGCGAGCAGCTCCAGACGTCAGCTCAGAGCGCTGGCATGCTAAGTGCGTTGGGAGCCGTGACGTTACGATCACATCATCAGTGAGGTCAGAGATATGGAGGAATTTGCGGTTAGGAATTGTTAGCATTGATGTGGTTGTGCATATGTTATACACGCCGCGGGGGATAATGCAATGTTGTGTAATATTATGATGAGATACTCACCTTGCTTTTCGTTAAAGTTGCCGAAGTTTGCAGACCAAGAACTGACACGGAGTTTTTTTTCTTCCAAACACAGTGGCAGTATCTCGAAATAATTTTTGCAAGAGCATGTTGAATGCTGAGAGGACATCACTATTCCAGAAGGAGGTGGATATTGATGTTAACGTTTGCATGATAATAACCCAACAATTTATGCTTCAGGCAGTCAGTTTGCTGTATATTTTTCATACAGTAACTGTTCAAATGATAGTTCTCTAATACAATACCGTAAATTCACTGCAAGTTCAGAGGAATTAATGCACAAAACAATCGCGTATTCCAGCTGTGCCACTTAAAATTATCTCAAATGGTTTGTCAGATCCTAAATTGAGAAGTGTCAAATATATGTCGACGTCTTTCGCAGGATTTTTTTCTCGAATGGTTCATATCTTAATTTGCTTCTTGTGCAGCTTAGCTCGATCGCTAGTGGTGTTTCGATAGCAAGCGACATGACAAAAGTTAAATTGGGTGTGACTTTCCATTCATTATATGTGTACGGAAAGGTGTACTGTGCAGGACACTGCACAGTACACCTTTTCTTAATGCGAATCGATGTCTGTTCAGTTCAATTCGGCATATCTTATTTAAACAAACAGCAGACATGACAGTTTGGCATATACATATGCATCTCACATCGGCGTAACAATGTGTAACCAACACAACAGTATGTATGAGCCTGTTCCCGTCCACCTTTAACCGCCACCGACGGAGGCCCCCCCCCCCGCCGGGCGGCTAGAGGTGCCGACGGTTAGAGATGGCGACGGCCCGGTGCGGGTATAGATGTGCGTGAGACGCCCCACAAAGGTTTGTCTAGGATAGCGTAAAAAAGGCCAACAGGCTGTTGAGGCATCAATTACCCACATATGGTGAAATTCTTGACTGTTCAGTATCTCAGGTTAGGTTCACAGGCTAGGTCATGTGACCCACCTCCAAAAAAGTTTTTGCAGGTCCTACTAAAGCCACAGTTTTTCGCTGATCGGTTTCGTACTTAAAATATTTCATAAGAGCCTGATTAACCTACGATTACATATCTCAATTTTTTTTTAATCGGGATGACCTAAGGTCAGGTCAATTTGTTGGAACTCTTGTTGACATTATAGTCAATGGGAAAATATTCAAATGCTTTCCATTCTGCGGATACGCATGCTATCAGCCCAATTCCTCCTGTATCATTTTATCATAGGCTATTCTTGGAAACACAGATGCAGTCTTTGTTCTGGTGCCTCTACAGGATCAGCTGAGTTCAATCGAGTTTTTTATCTAGAGTTATTGCCTTTTTAGCAATAATTATAGATAAACCCAAGATAGAGAAGTGAGAACGGAACAAATGTGTTTGCCTCGCCGAGACACGTCTCCCAATGTGCAGCATGACCTAATTGGGTCACCACTTGTCCTTGACCTGAGGTCACATTTCTAGGTTGACCTAACCTGGCCATCATATACATCATTGAAAGCACGTTGAGGAGACAAACACGATGGTGTCGAAAATACTGTCGTATCTTAATTAAGTAAACAGTATTTGTGAAAACATTTTGGCAAACAATATATTTGTTGGCTTTTGATGACCTCTGGAGCCTTAACTATTGACCTGAGTTCAAATTTGAGGACATGTTAGCGATTGTGAATTTCAGTAGTCTTATATTTTTTCGTTCATTCCTAGCTATCATAGTATCCGAGATAATTAGGGCGAAATTACTGTGGCTTTAGTAGGACCGCAAACTTTTTTTCGTCTTAGTTCATGGTAAAAAATTGGCAGTTGAAGCTCAATCCAGCTAAATGCAAGACTATCTCATTCACCCTTCGAAAGGCCCCCATTCGTTGTACCTATGTTAACAGGGGCGTCGCCACGATATTTTGAGTGGGGGGGGGACACTGGTTTATCCAGCCGTCGGTTTGGGGGTAACTT